>JAJPUD010000166.1:272999-293283 GCA_023553655.1 Myrmecobius fasciatus | reverse complement strand
CTGATGTATATTTAAGAGGGATAATAATACACTGACCTTAGAGACCCCAGATCCAGGTTCCAGTATTAGCTCTGGCACTAATGCATTCTGGAAGCTTGGACTAGACATTGTACTTCTTGTCCAATGTACCCTAAGGACCATGGAGCCTTTCCATCTGACTTGAAGATAACACATAACATCCTGTATGTGTTATCTCTCCCATTAAAATGTGAGCTGCTTGAGAACAGACTCTCTTACACTTCTATTTGTATCACCAGCACTTAATCCTGTACTTTGCACATAATAAGTACTTAATAAATGCTTTTTCATTCATTTATTCATTCATTGGTAGTATCCTTCAAGGCAGAATTGTTTTTTGTCTAGTCTATAAAATAATACATGCATGAGGGCAGTAGGTGCTATGATCAACTATGAAGACTTGGTTCTTCTCAGCATTTCAGTGATCCAAATGATTCAATCCCAATAAATTTTAGATAGAAAACATCATCTGCATCCAGAGAAAGAACTATGAAGAATGAGTGTAAATCAACACATGCCATGTTCACTTTGTTTTCTTTTTCTTCTGGTTTTTTTTCCTCTTGTGGTTCTGATTTTCCCTTTTGTTCTGATTTTTCTCTCCCAACATGATTCATAAAGAAATTTTTTAAAAAATTAATTGCATGTATAACCAGAAAAAAGAAAATAATAAAAAAGAAATTGTTTAATGGGTGAGTGAATAGTGAATGGAATAAATAAATGCTTATAAAAATAATTTTTTTAAAAAGGAATAGCAATTACAATTCAAGTTGTTAGAATTATTGACTTTGAAGGGACCTCCAAAGATCATGTTGGGGTATACTTATACATATGCATACTGGAACTAGATTTAGAGTCATGGATATCTGTGTTCAAATCTGTTTTTGTTTATTTTATTTTCAGTTCATGGAACGAAGCAACCATTGCCATAATACTGTACTATTTAAAAAAAAGGATGATTGCTCAGATATTTACTAGCTATAGCTGGATAAATCAAGCAACAAGCATTTTTTTAACTTTTTAATTTTTTTTTCACTTTTCAACATTTACTTTTATAAGATTTTTATTTCCAATTTTTATCCCTTCCTTCCTTTCCTACTCCTTTCCCAATATGGCAAGCAATCTCACAGAGGTTACACATGTACAATCATATTAAACATATTTCCACATTAGTTATATCATAAAAGAAGAATCAGAACAAAAGAGAAAAACCCATGAGAAAGGAAAATAAAAAGTGAAAATATTACGCTTTGAATTGCATTGATTCCACAGTCCTTTCTCTGAATATGGATAGCATTTTCCATTATGTCTTTTGAAAATGTCTTGGAACATTGTATTGCTGAGAAGTGCTAAGTCTCTCAAAGTTGATCACACAATATTACTGTTACTGTGTACAATGTTCTCCTGGTCCTGCTCACCTTACGCAGTACCAGTTCATGTAAGTCTTTCCAGATTTTGTTTGTTTCTGAAATACATCTGCTTATCATTACTTGTAGAACAATAGTATTCCAGTAAATTCCTTTACTACAACTTGTTCAAACATTTCCTAATTGATGGGCATCCCCTTGATTTCCGATTCTTTACCACCACAAAAAGAGCTGCTATATTTTTGTACATTTAGGTATTTCCCCTTTTTTATGACCTCTTTAGAATACAGACTAAGTACCTACTGAATCAAAGAATATGAGCAGAGGTAGGTAGTTGGTATAGTGGATAGAGCACCAGCCCTGAAGTCAAGAGGACCTGAGTTCAAATCTGTTCTCAGACACAATATTCTTGGCTGTGTGACCCTGGGCAAGTCATTTAATCCCAATTGTCTCAGCAAAAAAGATTAATTAATTAATTTTTTTCTTAAAAAGAGTATGACCAGTTTTGTAGTCCTTTGGGCATAGTTCCAAGTTGTTCTCCAGAATGTTTGGTTCAATTCACAACTCCACCAACAATGCATTAGTATTCCAGTTTTCCCACATCCTCTTCAACATTCATCATTTCTGTTTTCTGTTCATTTTAGCCAGTCTGATAGAAGTGAAATGTACCTCAGAATTGTTTTAATTTGTATTCCTCTAATCAATAGTGATTTAGAGCATTTTTATATATGACTTCAGATAGCTTTGATTTTATCTGAAAACTGTTCATATCCTTTGACTACTTATCAATTGGGAAATGACTTGTATTCTTAGAAAATTCTTCTCAGTTTTCTATATATTTGAGAAATGAAGCCTTTATATAAAAAATGTTTCCCAGTTTTCTACTTCCCTTCTAATCTTGGATTACATTGGCTGCATTTGTGCAAAAAAAAAAAAAAACAAACCTTTTTTAATTCAATGTAATCAAAATTATCCAGCTTGCATTTCATAATGTTCTCTACTGCTTTCCTTCTCCATAGATCTAACAAATAGACTATCCCTTGCTCTCCTAATTTGCTTATAGTATCACCCTTTATGCCCAAATCATGTACCCCTTTTGACTTATCTTGATATACAATGTGAGATTTCCAAGCAGTTTTTGTCAAATAGTAAGTTGTTATGCCAGAATCTGGAATCTTTGGATTTACAAAGCAGTAGATCACTATAGTTGTTAACTATTGTCTTACATACCTAACTAATTCCATTAATCCACCACTCTGTTTTTAGTCAATACCAAACAATTTGATGATTACTATCTTATAATATAATATAATAATCTGGTACAGCTAGGCCACCTTCCTTTGTATTTTTCTCACTACTTCTCTTGCTATTCTTGACCTTTTGTTCTTCCAGGTGAATTATGTTATTATTTTTTTCTAGTTCTGTAAAATATTTTTGGTTATTTGGTTGGTATATCACTGAATAAGTAAATTCATTTAGATAAAATTGTCATTTTTATTATACTAGCTCGGCCTACTCATGACCAACTGATATTTTCCCAATTATTTAGATCCAGCTTTATTTGCATGAAAAGTGTTTTGTAATTGTGTTTATATAGTTCCTGGGCTTGTCTTGGCAGATAGACTCCCAAATATTTTATATTGTCTACGATTATTTTAAATAGAATTTCTCTCTCTTGCTGCTGATTTATGTGGATTTATTTTATATCCTACAACTGTGCTAAAGTTTTTATTTCAAGTAGTTTTTAGTTTTTTCTCTAGGATTCTCTAACTATATCATCTGCAAAGAGTGATAGTTTTATTTCCTCATTTGGGCAACAAGTATTTTTTAAGGGCTCAGTACATGTCTGGCCCTGTGCTAAGGTATAAGGATACAAATAAATAAAATAAAAATAAAAGTCATGAGGACAGATAGGTGGTGCAGTGTAGAACACCAACCCTGAAGTCAGGAGAACCTGAGTTCAAATCTGACCTCAGAAATTTAATACTTCCTAGTGGTGTGACCCTGAGCAAGTCAGTTAACCCCAATTGCCTCAGCAAAATAAATAAATAAATAAATAACATGTCCTTGCTTTCTGGGAGCATACAGTCTAATAAAAGGAGACGGCCTAAAGATTCAGGTGCATAAAATGTAATTTAAAATTTGAAACTTGGAAACCAGAAAACACCTCTTTACAAAAGATGGAACTTGAGCTGAGTTTTGAAGAAAGCCAGAAAACTAAGAGGCAGAGCTGAGGGAGGCAGAAAATCTAGGTAGAGGGGACTGAAAAAAGAAAGGAGTTAAAGTATCACATTGAAAAAACTTCATATAGTCCAGTATGGCTGCATCAGAATTAGGGTCTCAGTTTTCTTTGTAAAATGGAAATAATAGCACCTATCTATTCCTACTTGGGTTATTATGAGGAAAAAATGAGTCAACATACATAAAGCATTTCACAAACCTTGAATCGCTATATAAATCATTATTACTATTATTATTACTATTGCTACTGCTATGGCTACTACTATTATTACTATTACTATTGTTATTACTGACACCAAACAGAACTATCCCAGGCAGACAATTCTCTATCTTTCTCTTCAAAATCTCCAGATTCTTTTTGTCAAGTTCAAGGGTAGCCCAGTCTGAATAATAAGAAAGTTATTTCTATTATCTTGTGCTAAGTTTCTCTTATCATTTATCTCATTGCTTTTACTCTCAGTGGAAACTCAGCAGCTGCCTCTCCTTTCCCCACCACCACCACTACCACTACCACCCACATAATATCCATTCACATATTTGAGGACAGTTACTAGTTTCTGTATTTCAGCCTTATCTTCTCAGACTCTGGTCCTTAAGTCTGATTATGCTCTCCTTTTATGGCTAGGAATATATCACTTTTGATTTTAATTGGGTGAAGGTCTTCAAGAGCAAGTATAAGCCTCCTTGATAGTGGATGATGGTAGTTAACTCAGCTGATTAAAATGTATCTGGAGAAGCTAAGTTCGATAGTTTTATGGACAAATTAACATCCCTCTAGCTCATGACCATAAGCTCTACTACCATTACTAATGGTGATATTGACTACAGGCACTATGATAAGCACTCCACAACTGATCCTTGGGAGGTGAGTGCTACTATTATCCCTATTTTACAGATGGAGAAACTGAGATATAGTTTAAGTGATTTGCTTAGGGCCACTCAGCTAGTGATTTCAACTTAATTTTTCCTGACTTTACCCAGTATTCTATTCACTGTACCTAACTGTTTCACAATACCTGTGAGCCACCTTACAAATTCAGATTACTGATCATAAAGGAACTGAGATGTATTCAGTTGGCTCTAATAATCCCATCCTGCCTACTAGGAAAACATGTCTAAAGATAGTCCTGATGCTGTGTGAAAAGTATCAAATTTGCCTAGAGCTCCATTTACTATTTCAGCCTTACTTTGATCTACTTCCTTTCACAAACTTTCTATAGTTTATAGTCCAAACAAATTAGCCTAAAAGCTATTCCTGGAACTCAGCATTCCATCTCCCACCTTCAAGCATTTGCCCACGCCATCCTTCATGCCTAGAATTCATCCTTTTCTGGTGGTCACCTTAGGAATGCCTGCCTCTGAGAATGCTTCTCTTCCTTCAAGACTTTAAATTCTACTTCCTCCTTAAAGAGAAGCATAGTAGCTACTTAATAAATGCTTATTGTTTGTTGAATGGGATTGTTGAATTAAAAAAAAGTTTCAAAATCAGAATAGGTACATGTAAAACTAATTTTTTTTTTTTTTTTTTTTTTGCAAAGGTAATTGGAGTGAAGTCACTTGCCCACTTCACACAGCTAGGAAGTGTTAAGTGTCTGAGACCAGATTTGAACTCGGGCCCTCCTGATTTCAGGGCTAGTGCTGTATCCACTATACCAACTAACTACCCCCCACACTACTTTATTTTCAGTGTAAGTAATTCATGAATAAGATATTGTGCAAACAAAGTATTTTGCTCAAGGTCACAAAGCTAGTCTGTGACAAATCCCTTGATTCCCAATACCTTTGTACTGCCTCTCCCAATTCAGCAAATCCCTAGGTAAGGCTAGACCTGTGGGTCCAGTCTATAAGGAGAAACTATCTTTAAAGGCTTTTTCTCAGAACTGTTGTGGTCAGTATGAGAAGCTCCCGAGGACGGCCTGATGACAGTCTCTCCACTAATCACTTTGTATTTGATCATCCATCAGTTCATCGGGGCCTCCCAGGCCCACTGTGCAACCAAGGGCTCCCAGATGTTCCATTAATGAAGTCTTTTCTCTAGTTCTGACTACAATGGATTCATTTGCCAAAAAACAAAACAAAACAAACAAACAAAAAAAAAAAAACTGTGTTACTCTATCCCTGCCCTTATACTGTTGGTAGACTAGTCAGGGATAGTATACTATAAGATCACATATTCTTTGATTCATTTCAACAAATAGATAGAAGCAATTGTAAATATGAAGACGAAAAGTTCAATTTAATTTAGTTAAATTCAACAAGCATTTTTAAAATTACCTATTATTTGTTGTGTGGGACGGGTAAAAAACCCCTTTTCCCAAATTAACTAATCAGAGACATCTTCAGATACAAAGAGAAAGTATTTAATCCCTGCAGGGAAAGATCCAGACACACAGCTGGGAGCCATCCCAACTCCAGCCATGTGCTCCTGGAACCTGCCTGCTTCTGCTTTGTCCAAGGTTTAAAAGCAAAAGACCCGAGCCTTTTCATGGGATAGACTAAAAGGAATTAACCCTCCTTGACCAATGGTCACCACTATTGTCTGCTATCTGTGGGTCATGTCACTTCCCATGGGCATGACTTGAGGGCCTGATCTTTAGACCACTTGACTACCTGCAACCTAGGGTCTAAGACTGGGAATAGGGATCATGTGACTTCTTGAAACCTGAGCCCCAAGACCTCACCTTCCCATTCTAGGTATAGGATCATGTGATTCAGGACCAGTATCAGTACTGAGAAATTCTTCATCTGGTCTGTCCCATTCATCTGTCAAACACTGTTCTTAGGATAAAAACAAACAAAAAATAAAACAGGTCCTGCCCTTAATGAGTCTACATTCTATCGGCAGAAAACAGCACAAAAGCCTATAAATGGGACTGCTAGCAATGGATACAGCTTGGAATCAGGAAAACTCATCTTCTTCAGTTCAAATCCAGCCTTAGACTTTGACCCTGGGCAAGTCACTTAACTCTGTTTGCCTCAGTTTCCTCATCTGTAAAATGAGGAGAAGGAAATGGTAAACCACTCTAGTATCTTTACCAAGAAAACCTCAAATGGAGTCTTACAGAAATGAAAAAAAACTGAACAAAAACAAAAGCAGATGAGTAACCATTTAATATATTCAGTGTAAAATTTGGAGGGACAGCCTCAACCATTATAGGAAGGATCAGGAAAGACTTCTTGTAGTGTGTAACACTTGAACTAAATTTTGAATGGAATTAGGGATTATAAGAATTAAAGGTAAATAAGAACATTCAAGAACTGGGGATATCATGAAAGTGGAGGATTTAGTGGAGGAATTAGTAAAATGGAAAAAAAAAGTCCCTACCCTGATGAAGTTTATAATGAAATGTTACTATTCAATCGTTTTCAGTCATATCTGACTCTTCAGGAAAGGAGATAGGAGTTGTTTAGGTTTTTGTTTTTGTTTTTTTATTTTTGTATTTGTATTTTGTATTTTTTGTTTTTGTATTTTTGTGGCAAAGATACTGGATGCTTTGCTATTTCCTTCTCCATCTCATTTTATAGATGAGGAAACTGAGGCAAATAGGGTTAAGTGACTTGCTCAGGGCCAGACAGCTTAGTGTCTGAAGCTAGATTTCAACTCAGGAAGATGTGTCTTCTTGATTCCAGGTCCTGCACTCTATCCACTGAGCTACCTATCTTCCCTACAACTGAGTAGAAAAATAAAATACAAATGCAAAAAAGCAATATGCAAAGTAGAGTATGGTGTAGCAAGGGAGAGATGGGGGGGGATATTTCTTAGAAAATTTGAGGAAGTCAATGGAGGCATTAGTGAAGTCTTCAAAGAGAAGTTTTGAAAGTTGAGCTCTGAAAGATTGAAAAAATCTTAATAAATTTAATATATTCATTAGGAAAATAGAGACGGACATTAGTGAATTGCCTGAGCAACCATATGGAGGTAAGAAAGTATGGGGATCGTAAAAGACTCAGTTGGTATACATGTATTAAAAAGGGATTGTAAGGATTAAGATTTGGTTGAGCCTTATTGACACTAAATTTACCTGGGACCAAATCATAGAGGGGCTCTGCAGCTACACAAGGGAGCCTCAGAATCTGGTAGATTATAGGAAGTTAATGATGATTTTAAACCAGGAGTGACATGATCCTGAGCTACGTCTTAGGAGATTTCCCTTCAGACAATATCTTAGGGTCTTGCTTAGGAACTGGCCTAGGAAGAGATGTCCAGGCAAGAAACATGTATTAAGCACCAATTGTACCAGTCTGAAGAATAAAGATCCATCAAATGAGAGACAGAGAGAGACACAGAGAGAGACAGAGACAGAGAGACAGCGGCAGAGAAAAGGAGAGAAAGAGAAACAAAGAGAGAGACAGAGAGAGAGACAGAAAGACAGAGACAGAGACAAAAAGAGAGATAGAGACAGAGAGAGAAAGACAGGGAGAGAGAGAAAGACAGAGAAAGACAGGGAGAGAGAGAGAGAGGCAGAGAAAAAGAGACAGACGGAGAAAGCAGCAAAGAAAAAGAGAGAGAGAGAAACAAAGAGAGAGACAGAAAGACAGAGACAGAGAGAGAGAGACAGTCAGAGAAAAAGAAAGACAGAGACAAAGACAGAGAGAGGGAGGGAGAAAGAGAGAGAGACAGAGACAGAGAGGATGAGAAAATTAAATAAATGAGCTTCCTCAAATTCAGGCTATTTGGAAACAGAACCTGACTAAAATATAATTACTTCACAATTCATTATAAGTCCAAAAAAAAAAAAGATGCCAGTTCTCTAGGGGCTTCAAATGTTGGTTTGGTTGTTGTTGTTGTTGTTTTTAATTGATTTTTTTGGTCCACTTGCTAAAAACTCATTTCTTCTCATGATCTTAGCTGACAAGTATATTTTCAGGTTAGCTTACTAATAATGAATACAGGACTGGAAACCCCCCACTGACTCTCTCCTCTGGTTTATACAGCACAGGTGATTTAGGAGAGCAAGCCAGCAATATGGGCAGAGAAATCCAATTTGAATAACTGTATCTCACAGGGCTAAAAGGGGAAACTCCAAGAGGAACCTCTGCCTAGGTGCCCTCACAGAGACCCACCACCAAGTGAAATGACTTCTGCTGAGGGGGCGGCATAAGATTTCCACCTGAGTTGTGTCATTGATTGAGAAAAACACACCTCTTTGGGGTTTGTGCACAGGAAGTGAAGCAAATACAGTGACATATGGGTGGAGTTTTCATGGTTTTCCTGACCCTTTTCGGTCTTTGACAGTCTTGTGCTTTTACTGGAATACTGAGGATAAACTTAAACGGAACAATAATATCATGCAGAAAAAGCCCAACAGAAAAATTCTCTGAGATTGCCTCCGTTCTGAAAAACTAGAGGCTCATTCATTCATTCATTCATTCAATAAAAACAAATTTAACCCATCTATTCACATTCTGTCTCCAGTTTGTCTTTTCAGGATGACACATTTTCCCCCTTTGTTCACATATTGAGATTGTAGCCCCTTTCATCAGAGGAACAAAGACTCAATAAAATAGATTTCTCAGGAGAACTTCAGGCAAGGGAGATGAACCAAAACTCAAGCCAATGGCTACTGTTTTATTTGACTTGGTTGCTGGGGCCTGGATTATGGATGCAGCCCTACTTCTTCTGAGTCACAATTTGAGGGTGCAAGCAGCCATAACATTTGTGAAATTGGCTTACTTGGTTTTCACATACATAATATTTCATCTCCAACCTCTATACTTTTCCTTTGGTTGTGCCCCTGGAATTGTCTGGAATTGTCTCCTCACCACTGCCTCTTAAAACTCCTATCAGCCCTGAAGTCAGGAGGACCTGAGTTCAAATCCGGTCTCAGACACTTAACACTTCCTAGCTTTGTGACCCTGGGCAAGTCACTTAACCCCAGTTGCCTCAAAAAAAAAAACAAAAAAAAAACAAAAACCTAAACAACTCCTATCTCCTTTCAGTGTTTAGATGATGAAGTGTCTCCTCCTATACCTTCTCTGATGTCCATAGATCTTAGTGCTCCCAGCTGTCCAGTAATAATCTTCTATTTATTTGGTTTTGGGTTTTTGTTTTTGTTTTTTATGTTAAAATACTTGACAAATTGAATATGTGCATACAGATTTTTACAGTTATCTTTGCTATGCAAGAAAAGTCGGATCTATAAGAAAAAAAATCTAAGAAGAGAAACAGTGCAAGCAAATATCAATAGAGAGCCATGAACTGAAAATATTGTATATAATATGATAAATATTTGTTAAGTCATATTGAATATATACTTTATATAATATAATAAATATTTAAATTGCCAATCTGAAGAATAAAGACCCATCAAACAGAGAGAGAAGAGGGGGAAATTAAAATTAGATACAATATGAGGAAAGAAGAGGAAGGAAGTGGCAAGAGAGATTAATATAAAATGGAATAAAGTAGTTCTCACCTAGAAAAACCTACTTATATACAGCATGCCCATGCCTAGAACAAGATCCTTCCACAGTGATTCCACTGAAGTCTACCTCTTTTTTCACAGTCTAGCTCAAGTGTCTGGATCATCTCCAGTCATCATGACTTCTGTCTGTCCCCAAATTCTCATGATCTGAATGCAAGAATGAGGTTAATGATTTTGCTCAATTCTGCCTCAAATCCAATTCATGCACAAGACAAGATTGGTACCCTAATGATGTCATTAGTCCTCTTCAAGAACAAAGGATGAATAATAAAGTGTCACCTCCTCCAAGGTGCCTTCCTTGATTTCTCTAGAAGTGGTCCCTCCTCCTAGCGTCCATTTCTGGCTATACTTTTCCATGAACTTTGTTCATTGTACCTTGTATGATATTTATCAATCAACAAGCATTTTAAGCACATTTCTTCTGGGCACTATGCTAGGCACTGGGGCTTCAAATGAAAAATTCCTGCCCTCAAGGAGGCAGTGTGTACATGTAGAAATATGTGAAAAATAATGCAAGGTAATTTCAGGACAACAAGAAACACTAAGGTGGGAAATGTCAGAAAAGGCCATCTGAAGAAGTCAGTGAGCTTTGAGCTTAGCTTTGAAGGGAACCAGGGAATCTAGTGGTCAGAAAGGATGTAGGAAAGCATTCCAGGCATGAAAAGCAGTCAGTATAAAGCCAGAGACAGCCAGTGGAGTGTCCTGTGTGAGCAATAGCAAGAAGGCCAATTTGACCTAAAAAGGAGAATAATGGAAAATGGAAAAGGAGCGTGCAAGCAGTTTATGAAAGATTTGAAATGCCAAATAGGAGTTTGTTTGATCTTAGAAGCCTTAGGGAAGCACTGGGGTTAATGGAGTAAGAGAGCAGCCCAGTCAGACCAATGGTCTAGGAATAGCACTCAGATGACTATTTGGAGCATTGATTGCAGAAGGGGAGAGATTTGGGGAAAGGAGAGCAATTAAGACAAGATCAATATGCCAGATAAAAGGCTATCAGGGCCTGAACCAAGTCCA
Source organism: Myrmecobius fasciatus (assembly GCA_023553655.1). Taxonomy (NCBI): domain Eukaryota; kingdom Metazoa; phylum Chordata; class Mammalia; order Dasyuromorphia; family Myrmecobiidae; genus Myrmecobius; species Myrmecobius fasciatus. The sequence goes on along the minus strand of JAJPUD010000166.1, from coordinate 282,221 downwards.
GGGCTGTGTGAAAAGAGAAAAGAGCCAGAGCCCTGTGGGGGTTTTTTAAGTCTTTATCTACTAAAATCTTCTCACTTCGCCTCATTGTGATGTGGAGATGATCCTATGCTCCCAGAGGCTGTACTCATGGAGTTAGGGTTGGCAATCCAAACAAGAATGATATATTCAGGGGCTACTTTGTGCCAAGCAATGTGCTAGGCCCTGGGAACATAAGTACAATATAACACAATCCCCACTTGCAGAAAGTTTAAATTCTAACAGAGGATACAGTATATAAAATATATCCATCAAAGGATCTAAATGGACAAAAATATTTGTAGCAGGTCTTTTCATAGTAACCAAAGACATGGAAACAAAGATGTACTCCCCTATTGGAAATGGTTAAACAAATTATTGTATATGAATTAATTGTGTCATAAGAAATAATGAAAAGGACACTTTCAGAGAAAACTAAGAAGACCTTTGTGAACTAGTACATAGTAAAGTGAGCAAAAATAGAAAAATAATTCAAGTAATAACTACAATACTATAGAGAAAATATTCTAAAAAATTGAGGTTCTAAATGACAGCTAAATGACGTAGTGGATAGAGTGCTGACCCTGAAGTCAGGAGGACCTGAGTTTAAATCCAGTTTTGGACACAATATTTCCTAGCTGTGTGAGCCTGGACATGTCACTTAACCCTAATTGCCTCAGCCAAAAAAAAAAAAAAGTGAGGGACATAAGGAAAAGCTTCCTGGTGGCCTTGAAAGACTTTAGAACTCTAATGAATATAATGTTAAACTGTAGGATTGAAGATGAAATATGCCAATTATCTCCTGCCACAGAAGGAATGGTCTTAAAATAAATAATGATAATGAGACATCCACTTTGAACATAACCAATATACATTTTTGTTTCTGATGCTTTGTTCATATTTATTATGAAAATTTTCATTTTCATTTTTTATTGTTCAATTGTAGGTAAGCAATGGAAGAAAGTAAAAAAACATGCTTATAAAAATTAACTAAAATAAAAAATATATATCATAAATGTAAACTAAATCAATACAAATATATTGGTAGTTAAACAAAAAGCAACTTGGAGAAAAAGGACACTAGCAAATGGAGGAAGCAGGAAAGACTCAATGAAGAAGATTGTGCTTGAACTATGTCTGTCTTAGATGACTTAGCTAGATAACTAAGTAAATTGAAAGATAGACAGACATAGATGGACAAGTGGATAGAATAAAAATAATTAAATACAATACATAGGTGGTTACATAGACAAATGATAGAGCTGTTTCATTTTTCATCCATGTAATCTCAGAGTCTTGCTTAAATATCTTCCATGTAGAATGTGCCAATAAATGATTGTTGAAAATAGTGGAAAGTACATTGGTCTGGATCAGAAGATCTAGGCTCTACTCTAAGCTCTGTCAGTCAGATACCAAAATGAACTGTCATCAATTAGCTTAGCTCTTAACCCATTGCTCTCTCCACTGAACACTTCTTTGTGGCCCATCCTTTTGAAACAATATTAATTAATTCCCTCTCCTCACCTCCAAATTAATGGATGCTGGGAGGATAATGAATATGGACTAGGTACGATGCTTATCTATAAAGCATTTACAATCTAATTGAAGGAAGTTAAGGAGTTTAAAGAAGGCAGAACAAACATGCCCAGAATAAATATATGACGAATGTAAATAATGATTATGAAAATATCCCAAATAGGAAGGTTAAATTTTGACTGTTTAGAATTAATCAGAGAAAACATCCTGTAGAAGGTGGACTTTCCACTGTATTCTGATCCACAGATTCAAACCAAATCAATTCAACAAGCATTTATTAAGTTGTTGCTATGTGAGGCCCTGAGATCATAAAGGCAGATTATTATCTTCCCTTAAGGAGTTTTATCTTCTACTGGAAGATGTGGTTTGGAGAACCACAGGAGAGACTGTCCCACTAGTCTGTGGGATGGCCTCGGTCAAAGACCAGAGGATTGTTTGCTTGGGAGAGTTAAAAAGACAGATGCATTCTGCAGTCTATTTGAAGCTGAGAACTGTTCTGTGTGCTCACCACAGCTGTTTTTCCATTTTCAGTACCCTCTCTTCCTTCTATGTCTCTGTCCAGTTTAATGGCAAAGTACCCCACCTGCAAAGTGGAACAAATTATTGACACCATCCATCCACCTGACATTTGTTTTCCTACTCATTCCTGAATATCTAACTTACAATTCTGTGACATCAAACCTCTCCAGATTCCATTGCCTCCTAAATCTTAGATTCTTCTGTCCCATTCTTCTAGTTGCTAGTTAAATACAGGATCTCAACACCAGCCTCTAAGGTAAGAATTGGCAATGAATCCCTTAACCACTATCCATTGACCAAATGCACCTTGGATATCCTTGCTTTCATAACAAAATCTTTATGTGGCCAAAAAAGTCCTTTAATAATATAGTTCACATGTGTAGTACTTGATAAAGTGCTTTCCTCACAGCAACCCTGTGAGAGAGACAGATAAATATTATCCCCAGTGAGAAAAATGAGAATCAGAGAATTAAGCTCAAGATCACCAAGCTGGTAAATGTCAAAACTAGAATTCAAATCCATGCCTGTTAAAGTACTTTCTCTGTCACACCATGTTGCTTCTCATAAAACTACATGTTTTGCTGGAATACAGACATTAGGATGATAGTAAATGAAGAAAAGACAAGTAGATAATGTCAATCAATAATTAAGTATTTAATGAGCACCTGCTATGTACCAGACATTGGGCTAGGTCTTGTTAATACAAAGACCTATTGAAAATAAAAATGAAGAAAGAGAAGGTGACACTGGATATTGGATGATGATGTGATCAAAGGGCAACTCCTTGCTCCTCCACTGCTGAAATACCCCTGCCTCTGTTTTTTGACTACAGTGCAGTGGTCCTCTGGGGCTGTTTCCCCACAAGATTAAAAAAAATCTACTTTAAAAGGTAAGTAGAAGTTTAGGGGAGACAGAGGAAAGCTACTGACTGTAACTAGACCAGAAAGCCAAGATGCAAAATATACACACCTGGTTTCAATGGCTTTCCAACCGCACAACAGTTACCATCACTTATTTCAGACCCATCAGGACAACTCACATTATTAGCATAAGATTGTAGGTTTCCAGATCATTTTCCTGACAATTCTGTGAGACAAATAGAAGATCTGTTATCCCCTTTTTGCAGAGGGAAAACTGAGGCTTAGAATAGTGCAATGATTTGCACAATATCATACTGCTGACAAATACTGCCATTGGTTTGTCAGTCCAGAAGTATTTATAAAGTTCTTACTATATACTAAAGCTGGGGATACAAATATAAGCAAAAAGAATGACAATTCCAAACATTAAGGAGCTTAATGATACCCAGGCAGGGACACCATAGTATAGTGGGGAGAATGAGAGGTAGTTGGTCTAGAGTCCTTCCCCTAAAATGGAAATTTTGGGAAAATTCACCGGTGTGAGAAGGTCCCCAGGAGAGAAGTCAAGAGTAGAGTAGATGTCGATCTCTGGATGCTAAGTCCTGTGCCATCAATACTATGCTACTCTGCATCTTGGGCAGTTGGGCGGCACAGTGAAGGGAGTGCCAGGTCTGGAGTCAGAAAGACTCCTCTTCATGAATTCAGAGCCTCACCCTGTTACTAGCTGGGTGACCCTGAACGAGTCACTTATTCCATTTGCTTCAGTTTCCTTTCCTGTCCCATGAGCTGGAGAAGGAAATGGCAAATCACTCCAGGATCTTTACCAAGAAAACCCCATTTGGGGTCACCAAGCATTGAACAGAATTGAAATGATAGAACAATAACAACATCATTCTGCCTTTCACTTTACAAATGAAAGGGAATCTGAGGCCAGGTATTTCTTTTTCATGAATTATGAATTAATAGAAATCTAGTCCAGGAATCCCAGATTCAATCCAATAAGTTAAGTGCCTACTATGGACCAAGCACTGTGCTAGACAATGGAAATAAAGACACAAAAGAAAACTTCCTTGCCCTCTTTTCTGAAATTCACAGAGGCAAAGAAAGGACTTCAGAGCTCATTTTTTAAATTAAATATTTTTTCCTCAATTATCAAGCATTTATTTTTTCTTCTTCTCACCTTCTCATCCCTCAGGAAAAAAAAGGAGTGGGGGAAAAACATTTACACAGCAAAGCAAAGTGAATCTCCATATTGATCATGTATAAAAAAAAAAATGTGTCTCGTTCTGTATATTTATTCTATCACCTCTCTGTTGGCAAAGGCCAACCACCTCTTCTCTCAGATGAGAAAACAGAAACCCAAAAAGATGTCTTGCTCAAATTAGCACAGATCATAAACATTAATAATGGGATTTGAACTCACATATTCTGACTCCAGAACCATTGCTCTTTCCATTGTACACACTGCCTCCCCATGGAGTTCATACCCAATTAAGGGAAAAAATAATAACAAAAATAAGTAAATAAGTGATTCTTTGGAGAAGAAGAAAGCACTAACTATAAATAACCATAAGCAAGGGCTTCCCCTAAGTGACACATAAACTGAAGAGGAGTTCTTAAAGTTAGGATCCAAGTCAACTCTACTTTCATTCCATTTCCAACCTTTCGCTTTTCCTCACTCATATCATATGTTCTAAAATTCTCATCAGCTCACCACTGGTAGAATGCAAACTCATGGGCTCTCTGTGGTACTCATCCCTTCCCCAACATAGTACCCCCACCTTTATGGCTACCTAACTCTAGAACTAAAAGAGAGCTCAGAGGCCATCTAATCCACCCCACTCATTTTGCAGAATTAAAACTAGGACCCAGGCCAGTTAAGCATTTCCCCCAATATCACATACAAAGAAAGCACCAGACATGGGATTTCAAATCTAGATCCTCTGACCTCATGATCAGTGCTATTTCCAATAAATCTGCTTGGTGACTTTGCCAGTTCCCTCCTCATCTGCTTTTTGAACATTTCAAGGTTTTGCAGACATATAAAGAGTTTTCTCCTCATGACAAGCCCTGCTTTGTCTGGTCCTATGCAACTAAGCATTTGGGAATATGATACCTTAATTTGGTCGCTTAACCATTTCATTTGTATTCATTTCATCATATCAAACCCACAGTCAGAACTGAATTCATTTATTATGACAATAATATGACTACCTAGTAGAATTTGAACTCCAAAAAAGCAGGGGCTATTTCAACTTTTATCTTTGAATCTGGTATTAACCTGTGGCACTGTATATTTATAGGCAATTAATAAATAAATATTTTTAATTTTTTTTAGAAATGGTATATAAGGAATTGTGAGCTTCACTGATAGAGATTATACCAGTGAAATTATGCTTCCTTGAATTAACAAAATATAATAAAAGTGAATTATAATGGCTCATTCATATCAAGCTTATAATTACAAAGTACTTTGCATATTATCTTGTTCAACCGGCTAATTGGTGGGCTAAGTTTCTTTTTCCCAAAAAATGAAACTAACACCATATTCTACTTGAACTGTGGGGGAGCAGTAGTAAGTCCAGCCCATGTGCAAAGGGTCTGATAGAAATAGGATCATAAGACAAAAGTACAGCCATGCCGTCTCATCGTGAATACATAGCAAATATGGATAACTTCTCTTTTACTTGTCCTTCCCGGCAGGATTTATAACAAAGAATCAAGTTTTTATTTTAAAAAATGAAAAGAAAACATGGTTATTATTTGAAAGGTTTTTGAAACATGAGAAATTTTTGAAACATGAAAAAAAGAAAGTTCCATTCCATTTTACAAATATTTCTTGCAAAAAGCACAATGCTATCCATTAAGGGAATACACAGGTGAACAGAAACAAAGACCCTGACCTCAGAGGCCTTATAGGCTACTTATAAAGATATAACGTCTACACAGATAAATGTGTTTTCTGATTGTGCAAACAAGATGTTCTAAGAAAATAAGCATTATATTGGATTTTGATTCTAACTCCAAATCCAATGCCTTTTCATCTGTGCCTTGCTGGCTCAATGACATCAGGAACTTCATTCTGACAAATCAATAAATCTTACTGACTACCAAATGTATTGACAACATAGTTGTATGTCTCTATATCCATCTATCCATAGGTATAGATATGTATATTTGTAGAAAAATAGATACATATAATATTTTAAATGCTTGGCGGCCCTACAAAATGATTCAGTATTTCCTACACCTATGAAAAAGGCAACAAAAATACTGAAAGGTATCGCAATTAAGATCAATCCTACAAAAGTTAAAATTCATTGCCCTCTTCTTAGTGAGTTCATAATTATGAAATGAGGCATCATCAATGTGATGATTGTTTTACTTAATTATTTTTTTCTTACATGGGGAAGTAGCAATAAGAAATGAAAACAAAAGGCACTAATACAACTCTTAAAAAAAGAAAGCATCAAGGGAAGAGTTTGCTCCAAAAACCATTGCTAAGTGCTTTATACTCTTTCAATGTGTCAAGGCAACAAATACATCTTTTCTGTAAAATACAAACATGGAAAGTGCTGGAAGTAGATCACAATCAATTAGAGGGGAGAAAGGGAAAATAGCTATTTGACAATCTGAAAATTCAGCTCAAGAGTTCAAATTCAGATCAACAAACGAGGCTGATATTAACCATGAATGGTAAAAAGTACAATTGTCAATGTACATAGGTGCTGAGGGAGAGGAGGAGAAGATGCACGTGGACAACTTTAGCACAATTAAGCAGTGATCAAGAATTCTGTGGACAAGCTTAAAACATGAATAGAAGTAGTGGCTCTTGTTTATATAACACTATAAGACTTCCACAATTCTTTCCTTGCCATTCATCTGTGAGGTAGAGAAGGCAAATGTTATTATTCCCAGGAAGTTAATAAGTCAACAAGCATTTATGAAGCCCTTACTATAAATTAAAAACCAAGAGTCAAGTAGCCTGATCAAGGTAGTATGTTAAGTATTAGGTATATTAAGACCAAAAATAGTGCTCAGTCTGACAGAGGTCACATTCTAATGGTAGAGACAACATGTAAATATATATACCCACACATACATACACATATATATGTATATGCATCTATGTGTATGTATATACACGGGTATATATAGATACGTGTGTATATACAAGATATGTACAGTGTAACTAGAAGATCATCTCACACAAGAGAAATTTGAGGGAGAAAAGTCTCCTGCAGAAGATGAATTTTAAAGGAAATCAAGGGAGGTAGGAGGCAGAAGTGGGGAGAAAGAGCATCCCCAGCATGGAAGACAACCAGTCCAAAGTAAGTAAAAGATGAAGAGTCTTGTATGGTAAATAGCAAGGAATGTGTGCAGGAAAAATACAAGAAGACAGGAAAAGTAGGAAAAGGGACAAATAATGAAAAGTGTCAAAAAGACAAAGACATTCAATTCTGGAGGTAAAGGAGAACTAGTGGAGTTTATTGAACAGAGAAGTGATGTAGTAGGACCAACTAAGTTGTGGTACTCAATCCCTGTTCCACTGACCCCGAATCAGATGCATTTTCCAATTAATATATCTATAATGCTTTAAGGTCTACAGTGTAATATGTGTGCAGACATAATCACATACATCTATTTGCATATGCATGTATACACACACACATGAGATCACTTAGCACAACCTTAGCAGGTGGTACAAGTCCTATAATCTTCATTTTACAGATAAGGAAATGGAAAAACGTAGCTCAAGGTCATAGAGCTATGAGATGGAAGGAGCTGGAATTTGAATCCAAACTTTCCAACTCCAAGGCCAGTCAGTGTTCCTTCCACTACAGTAAAGTTAATGCTCCTATTGCAGCACATTAGGATTTACAAAACAAGCTGAACCTTATATTCTTTTCCCCAACCCTAGCAATAGACCTAGAGAATGATAAGGCACTAAGTAGCTATTTGCCTGTTGTATAATCATGAGCAAGTTATTTTATTACTCCAGGTCTCATTTTTCTCACCAGTAAAATGGGGACAGAAACAGAACTCGAGAGTTTTTTTTTCTAATTCTTGGCTCTAAGCATTCACAAAATAGATTAGAAGAAGGGAAACAAAATGGGAGAAAGAGAGGTGGGGGTATATAGATAAATGGGAGGGAGAAAGGAAAGAGGGATCCACCAAAAGTGAGATCAGGGACTCAGTTTGATTATGGAGACTCTCTTAGGGCCATATAGTTGTTTAATGTGTTCTATCATGTGAAATGTGAGATAGAAACAAATAATCTGAGTAAAGTTTAAGCTCTGCTGGAATCAACAAGCAGGCCATAAAAATAAATGATGATGTCCTCGCTCCCAAAAACTTCATGAATTTGGATTTGGGACAGAAGTGCTATATGGTATTTACTCCCAGCCAGCTCCAGGACAGAACATACAGTCACAGTCTTTCCAGAAAAGCAGCTTTAACAGCACATGTCAGACAAGAGGGGGTCCATGTGGGTAAACAGAATAGTAAAAACATGTTAAGTGACTCCAGACTTTAGCACTGGCCTCCCCCTGCTACCTCCCTCCTCCAATTCGTTGGGCTACTGATGGAATATGGAGCCCCATGGATCATGTGAGTGCCAAGGAATAAGGGATGCACACCATATACCAGGTGTCTGGGCTGCTTTCTCCAGCAGTCGCTCCACTTCTTGTAAAGAGGAATGAACAGATAGATGCTGAGCTCCATGATTAAACAATGGCAAAGAACTCTTCCAAGATAGTGTGACAGAATGGAAAGTCCTGGGCATGAAACTATTATTAGAATTGGACGAAGATCTCAATTCAAGCATTTACCTGCCATCTCAAGAAAGTACACATAACTTAATCTCACAGTCTCAATTTCCTTATTAGGAGGAAGAGGAAGAGGAGAAGAAACATAAGGAGGAAAAATAAGAAGAGGAAGAGAAGGAAGAAGAAGAAGAAGAAGAAGAAGAAGAAGAAGAAGAAGAAGAAGAAGAAGAAGAAGAAGAAGAAAGAAGGAAGAAGTAGAAAGAAAAAGAGAGAGAGAGAAAAAGAGAGGGGGGAGAGAGGAAGGAAGGAAGGAAGGAAGGAAGGAAGGAAGGAAGGAAGGAAGGAAGGAAGGGAGGGAGGGAGGAAGGAAGGGAGGGAGGGAGGGAGGGAGGAAGGAAGGAAGGAAGGAAGGGAGGGAGGAAGGAAGGAAGGAAGGGAGGGAGGAAGGAAGGAAGGAAGGAAGGGAGGAAGGAAGGGAGGAAGGAAGGGAGGAAGGAAGGAAGGAAGGAAGGAAGGAAGGAAGG
>JAJPUD010000166.1:257528-267736 GCA_023553655.1 Myrmecobius fasciatus | reverse complement strand
TCTCTCTCTCTGTCTCTGTGTGTTTCTGTATCTGTCTGTCTCTGTCACTCTTTGTCTCTCTGTGTGTCTCTCTGAATCTCTCTGTCTCTCTGTGTTTCTCTGTATCTCTCTCTGTCTCTGTGTGTTTCTCTGTATCTCTCTGTCTCTCTGTATCTCTCTGTCTCTGTCTCTTTTGTTTCTCTCTACCTCTGTCTGTCACTCTTTGTCTCTCTGTCTGTCTCTCTGTCTCTCTGTCTCTGTCACTATCTCTGTCTCTCTCCCTCTCTCCCATGCACACACATGCAGACTGAGTCTCTATCCCTTGCCCTAAAAGGACAAGTACAGCAGTCCTTCATGGGTGCTACTGCCTTGATCTGGTTCAGACCTGGGCTGGTCCTACCCTCCTAAGGCAGCTGAGTGCCCCCCTTTCCAGTAGCTCACTATGCAAGGACTAAATCTGAAGCAGACAGCCCACTGGGTCTTAGCCCAGTGCAGCTCAGAACTCCTGAATTCAAATTCTCCATCAGTCCCAGGCTCTTGAATAGAAGGGATTACAGGTATTTACCACCACAACCAGCCACAAAAAATAATCTAAAGTAGGCTCAAGTGCCACTGTTAAAAATGGGAAGTCATTATAGGTCATATTTATGTAGTACTTGCCATGCTGCAGGCAATTTTGTTGTTCAGTTATTTTTAAGTGATGTCCAAGTCTTTGTGACCCCATTAAGGGTTTTCTAGGCAAAGATATGTTTTGCCAAGTAATCTGCCATTTCCTTCTCCACATCATCTTACAGATGAGGAAACTGAGGCAAACAGGCTTAAGTGACTTGCCCAGGGTCACACAACTAGTGAGCATCTGAGTCTTCCTTCATGTCCAATACTCAATTCACTGCCCTAAAAGTTTATCTTACCTAGTATTTGCTCAATTATGGGCTCAATTATTTTGTCAGACTAACAATAATTGGGGCAGCTAAGTGGCCTAGTGAATGGAACACCAGACCTGGAGTCAGGAGGACTTGAGTTCAAATCAAGACCCAGATATTTGACACTTAGTGACTCTGGGCAAGTAACTCAAAGAGATTATTTTGCAAGAAAAAATAACATTAATAAAATTAATTATAAAGTCAGCATTTATGCAATGCTTTAAAGTTTACAAAGCATTTTATAAATGTTATCTCACTGGATCTTCACAACAATCCTGAGACGTAGATGCTATTATTACCCCCAAATTACAGATGAAGATATAGACAGTTGGAAATTTAGTAATTTGCTCCAAGTTATACTAGTAGTATTTAAGGCCTGCCTTAGAAGTAAGGTCTTCCTGACCCCAGGTTCAGTACTCTATCCACTGCCTCCTGCCTCTAATATTCCTGATTTCCTGATTCCCTAATCAGGGTCCTTTCCATTATGTCAGGCTCTAACAAGACAATTCAGATCCTCCACAACCAACAACAAAAGCCTAAAGTGTTTTCCAAATAAAAATGAAACTCATATGATTTCACAACATACTTTACTCACTGCCTCTCCTAAAAGTTTCATACCAGTTCCTCTTCTACCATGAAGAGAATTAAAAATTGATTTTTTGCAAGAATCTGGGGAAAATTTCTCAAATACTTTTAAGGAAAACTAGGGAACAAACCCAGAGTTGTCCAGCAAAGGAGAAAAGGACTCTTATTCTCTGTCTGCTTCCCCACATACATGTATTGAGAGGCTACTAAAATAATTTGTTGTACTGTAAACTGGAGAATAAATTATAAAAATGAGGTGGTTTCAATTTCTGCCTGATATTCTTTGGTGTGGGAAGCATATTACAAGCTCACTTTTGTTCAGAAGGATATTAGAGCAGACAGGCCTAAAATCTGATCTACAGAAAGCATAAAATTCCTTCTTCTTTGTTCATAGATACTTGTAGTCTCTAAAAAGAAAAATAGTTGTGGATATGATTGAGCAATCCATCAATTCACAAAGTCTTATTAAGGGCCTACTTTTTGACTAACACTGAGCTAAGCACTAAGGATATAAAGAAAAAAAGACAATGTTGAAAGAAGTTTGTAATGGTATACACATATAAGAAAAATATAAAATTAATATAAATTGTAAAATAATAATACAAATAACTCTAGAATTAAGAATTTTAACCAATGCAATGGTCAATCATTTAGAGTACTCACAATGAACCATGCTACCTACCTTCTAACTGAGAAGTGATAGACTCAGTGCAGATTGGAAAAATACAGACAGATAGATAGAGATAGAGAGAGACAGAGCCAAAAAGAGAGCCAGAAAGCCAGAGAGAGAGACACAAAGAGACAGAGACAGAGAGAGAGTGAGAGAGAAGAGAGAGGAAAAAGAGAGAGAGAAGAGATAGAGAAAGAGAAACACAGGGAGACACACAAAGACACAGAGACAGAGACAGACAGACAGACAGACAGGGAGAGAGACAGAGGAGGAAGGGAGGGAAGAAGAGAGACTGCACTTATATAAAAAGGGCAACTAGGTGACCAAGTAGATAGAGTGCCAAACCTGGAGTCAAGAAACTCAGGTTCCTGAGTTCAAATCTGGCTTCACTTACTTATTAACTGTATGTCTCTGGGCAAATTACTTAACCCAGTTTGCCTCAGTTTCTTCAAAACATCTGTAAAATGAACTGGAGAAGGAAATGGTAAACTACTCCAGTATTTAAAAAAAAAAAACAAATGGGGTCAGAGTCAAATGTGACTGAAAGATAAATAGATGTATAAATGAATAGACGGATAGATAGATGGATAAACGGATGGATGATCAGACAGATAGATATATCCAGTAGAAAAAGGGTTTTTGAAAAACAGGTCTCATCTCATTGAAAGCGTTCCAAAGGTCTGAGCACCTTCCCAGAAGAAATATTTGGCCTAAAACTGCTGTTAGTGTCTGACCAACAAACAGCAGCAAGGAGAAAGATAATTTTAATAACAAAAATGACCATAGCAATATTCAAAGAATCAATGATTCTGGCAACTAGAGAACTGGAAAATATCTCACAGATTATTTAATCCAACCTCTCACCTGGAATAAAAATCTCTACTAGAACCCTCCCCACATGTAGTCATACAGAGTCTTCCTGAATATATTCTGTGGCAATAAAGTTATTATCTAACAAATCAGTCTACCAAATTTGCAGAGCACTAATTTTAAGTAAGGGATCACTTATACTGAGTTGAATATTGCTCTTTCTATGGTGAAAAAAAAAAGAGAAAAAAATTCCTTTCATAGATAACCAGTAAAGATGAGAATCATACTGATTTTTTTTTGCTTTTCTCAATCACAGGATGTTAGAACTAGAAGAATTCTTCAGAGACCATTTAGTCCAACCTCTTTAGCCCTTCATCCTAGAGATGAGAAAACTGATTTTGGTCAATTATTATTCCTCTGCCATCCAGGAAAATGATGAGTCACTCTGAGACAGCTTAGAGTGCTCATCTACCCCAATTGTTTCTTAGACTGAAATTTCCTTTATAGTATCTCCAATAAGTAGTTAACCAGTCTCTGCTGAAAGCAAGTGATGGAAAATTTCTCTCTCCCTTATTAATCAGCATCTTTGGATATATCTAATTATTTTGAAGTTCTTTTTATATTCTATGGAAATCTGCCTTGTAATTTCTACCCATTGATCCTATTTTGGCCCTCTGAAGTCAAGAAGAATGAGTCTACTGCAGACTTGTATCTCCAAATGCCTATTTAAACATCATGTATCAACTACCTGTTCAAAACCAAACTTATCTTCTGCCCTAGCCCACCTCCAAAAAATAACTCTCTTCTTTTCCTAATTTCCTTATTACTATCAAGGACACCAACATTCTCTCAATGAACCCCAAGATAATGTTTGGATACACACGGCATCCCCATTAAAAATTCTTTTAATAATAAAATCACGTTTTTTCAAACACTCTTTACCTATCTTTACATAGTTTTGAATTCCTTCATAAATATAAACATTTGATCCAGTTAGCTAATGTCTGTGAAAACAACAAAACAGAAACAAACAAAAATGTGGTATCAGGGGGAAAAAACATAATACTCTAACTATGGTGGGACCACTTTAATCCCAGATATTATACTTTTAGTTCATCTTTTCTCCAGCACATTTCCCTTTCTATCATAGCTACTCTCTCCTAATTTTCAAAAATCTTTTTCTGTCTATAGGCTACCTCCCTACTGCCTACAAATATAACAATTTCACTCCCACCCTGGAAAAATTCTCATCTGATCCATCTATGTCATCCCACATCTCTCTTCCTTTTCATGGTTAAACTTCTCTAGAGGGTCATCTATAATTGGTCCCTCCACTATCTTTTTCCTCATTTATTAACTTTACAATCAGGCTTCCTACCTCATCATTCAGTTAAAATTGCTTTCTCCAAAGTTGTTAGTGATCACTTAATTGCCAAAATTTAATCATCTTTTTAAAAATTTTTCAATAGCATTTTATTTTTCCAAATACATATAAAGATAGTTTTCAACATTCAGTTTTGTAAGACTTTGTGTTCCAAATTTTTGTCTTTTCCTCCTTGATCTCCCCCCTCCCCAAGATAGCAAGCAATCTGATATAGGTTAAATATGTGCATTCCTTTAAAACATATTCATCATGATGCACAAGAAAAATCAGACCAAAGGGGGAAAAAAACACAAGAAGCAAACTAACCAAAAAAAAAGAAAGAAAATACTATGCTTTGATCCACATTCAATCTCCATAGTTCTCTCTGGAAATAGATGGCATTTTCTGTACCAAGTCTATTTCAATTGCCCAGAATCACTGCACAAAATCTAATCAACTTTTCTCAAAACTAATTCTTTTTGACCTTTCTGAAGCCTCTGATACTGTCAATAATACTCTTTTCATGAATACCCTGTTCTAAGTTTTTGTGATACTTCTTCACCCTGGTTTTCTCACCTATTTGACCATTCCTTCTCAATCTCCTTTGCTGGATCTTCATCCTTACTGCCAGTGCTTCCCCAAAACTCTGTTCTGTGTTCTCATCTCTTCTTCCTTTATCCTATTTTGCTTGGTGATATCATCAGCTCCTATAGATGTAATCATCTCTGTATAGATGATTCCTAAATCTACATATCCTATAAATATTTTTAAACTCAGCATCTCCAAAACTGAATTCATTATCTTTTCCCCAAAACCCTAACTTCCTCCTGACTTCCCTATTATTGTCAAAAATACCACCATCTCTGAATTCATTATCTTTTCCCCAAAACCTTCATTTCCTTTTGACTTCCTATTATTGTAAAAAATACTATCTCCCCAAAACCCAGGCTCACAGATTAAGTGTCATCCCCACTTTGCATGCTCTCTCTCTTCCTATATTCAATCTGTTGGTAAGTTCTGTCTTTGTGATGTCTGTTATATATCCCCTTCTCTCCTCTAACACTTTAGTGCAGGCTCTCCCCATGCCTGGATTTTTCCAATAACTTGCTCTGTCTCCCAACCTCAAGTGCTTCCCCACTCTAAAGCATCCTCCATGTTTCTCTTCTGTCAAAACAATCTTTCCAAAGTGCGTATCTGACCATGTTAAACTCTCCTCCAACTCAAAAAATTCCATAGATGGCTCTGTCATCTCTAGAATCAAATATACAGTCCTCTGACACTCAAAGCCCTTCATAGCCTATCCCCCCCAATATTTCTAGTCTTCTTATATCTTACTCTTTATCATGGACTCTATGATCCAGTGACAGTGGCCTTTGTCACATAAGACACTCAATGAATTTTCACTGATGGTCCCCTATGACTGGAAAGCTTTTCCTCCTCATCTGCATCTTCTAGATTTCCTGACTCCATTCAAGTATCAGCTAAAATCCTATCTTCTTCAAGAGGCTTTTCCTGTTCTTCCTTAATGTTAGTGCCTTCCATCCAAGATTAATACAATTTATCATGTATATATTTCAATTTTGCATATTTGTTTGCATGATTTCTTCCCCATTAGATTGTGAGCTCCTTCAGGTCAAAACTGTATTTCTCTTTCGTTTGTAACCCTAATATTTATTGCAGTGCATACAAGCATTTAATAAATGCTTGTTGATTTGATTTGACTATTTATATAATCTAAGCACACTCCTTTTTTTGGCTATCATACTAGCTGTATCAACATACTAACTGACTCAAACTAACTTTGCAAATCACTAAATCCATCTTTTTTTTCCCTTCTGTAGTTGAAACCAAGTGCAGGACTACATTTATTCCTATTCAATTTCATTTTATTAGATTTGTCTCACTGATTGATCCTGGTGTAGTAAAAAGTCAGATATTACATTTGGAGGACCTATGGGAGATCATAAATAAGATTAATATGAAATTAGAAGTTGTCAATTGGATCATGATCTGAATCAATTCAGGTAATATCCATATCTATGAGATTCCAGATCTATCAAGCTATTAAATTATGGGTGATGTCTTTGTTATGTTCTAGCTATATTAGTCCACACATTAACTATCTCTCCCCTAGCTCTCTGCCTCTATGAATCTGACAATCATATCATTTGTTTCTTCATCCAAGTCATAGATAAAAATGTTGAACATTGATACAAGCAGAGACAGCACCGTTACATATTACTAGAGGCTTCTTGTCAGATCATAGTTGATCAATTAGTCAGTACTTTTAAGATTCAATACTTCAACCAATTCCAACAACACTTGACCATATATTTATTTACCCCCCATCTCTCCATCTCGTCATCTTGTGAGACATAATTATCTGCCTGTCATTCAAGTAACTCGGTGACATTCATTCATTCTAGCAACCCTTTGATAAAAATGAAATGTGAGTAATCTGGCATGACTTGTTCTTAATGAACCCATATTAGTTCATAGGGATCACTACTTCCTTTTTAAACCATTCATTCATTAGTTCAACAACCATCCCTTTAATAACCCATCCAGGAATTCAGGTCAAGTTCTTTGGTCTATAGTAAAGTTTGAATAATCTATTTTCTTTCCTTTTCTGCCCTGTCCTAAAAATCAGGACAATGTTTTCCCAACTCTAATCCTAGACTACCACTACTGATCTCCATGTCTCCTCAAAGGTCATCAACAACGGCCCAGCAATAAATCACATCAGAAGGCTCTCCAAGTTCCCTGGTGTGTAGATTTTTCCAGGCCAGGTGGCTTGAACTCATTAAGAGAGGTTATCTCTTACCATCTCACTATTTATTTTGGGGGTTTCAATCCTGACTAAATTCCCTTTGTTGTATTCGTCATGTCTTTCCAATTCTTCAGATCTGAGGATCATTCTCCTTGATAAAGAAAACAGAAACAAAAAATGCTTTTCTCAAAGCAGGTATACCTCTATTGGTCAGCTTCTAAATTTGTTAATTTAAAGTTTTATCCATTTCACTTTAACATAACCAGAATATAAATTATAGTCAGTGGTGATGATCAACTAAGTTTCATTTGAGTTCTTTGTCATGTTCATTTCAGCATTTAACTTTTCAATATGCTGAAAATAATTTCAAGAAAAGCATATTACTTTTCCCAAGACTATATGACTTCATAATGAAATTAAAGAAAACTAGATGCCCAAATTCAATCAAAACTACTTTGGAAGAAGATAAATTAGAGTCAAATAGAATGAAAGCTTTTTGATGGGAGGGGATGTTTCATTTTTGTCATTTTATTCCCAAAGCCTAGCATAGTGGCTAGAACACAGTACATGCTTAATGCATGCTTATTAAATTGGATAAAATTAGCTGCTTTGTTGCATTTATAACTTCCCATTACACTGCAAAATGTAAAAGATAGAAAGCCAAAAAGTCATTTGATTCAATCTCTTTATTTCATAAATGAAGAAAGTGGGATCCAGAGAGGTAAGGCAGCTTGCATTTTGACATAATGCTTAAAAAATACCATAAGCTTCAAGTTAAACGCCAAAAATAATCCTGATACTTGACCTTATAAAGTAATAGTATATTATACAAGTTGCAATTGCAACATTAAAAAAGTTGACAGTAATTCTTTTATCTATTACCTTTGGGCCATTTTTATTTCCTACAAATTAAACTAATCAGTGAATAACAACAATCTAATCATTTATTTTCCAAAATAAGACATTCGATACCTGGGTATAAAGTTTATAATTGTTAATGTATTTGAACTAAAGGAATAAGCCTGAACAATTAAATAAAAACCAAAGAATATAATTTTTTAAAGTGCTATACCAAAAGTTCTATAAAAATGCACTTTTCTAAAGAAACTCAACTCTTCATATCAAAGTATTGTTATTTTCCTCAGCATAATGTCTATAAGCATATGTGAATATAAGTATGTATATGTGTGTATATATGTGTATGTATATTTGTAATATGTATTTATATATACATAGTTAGAAAGAGAGAGAAATGAATATAATTGTATTTCAATAAACAGATAAACAGTGCTTGAAATGTCAACATGCCATAATTGTGATATATTTTTAAATAAAATGTGCAAAACCAATGAGTAATCCATAGAAAATATAAGCACAGCATTGTGTAAGATTATGGATTTTGTTTTGACAACTGATAGATCAGTAAAATCTTAAAAACTATTTGTTTTAAATAAAAATTCCCAGTAAAACTCTTAGAGAAAATTAATGGTTAGAACCAGGACTAAAACTCTGACTCCTGGCCAAAGATTATTACTTCTTCCTATTAATTCCTATTTCCTTCCCTGAAATAAGAAGAAAGCCAAGAGGCATGGAGACTATAAAAGTTGATACCCTCTTGGCTAAGTGATCTTAGAGTTCCTTTACTATTATATATCCTATGATCCCAAGAATATACTAGACACAAGAGAAATTCCAGAGACGGAATTAGCTCCTCATGGAGCTTACAATCAAACTTATACCATGCTACAGTCACAGGCCTAAGGATCAAGGATAAGTCAATGGAAGGCTTTAAAGTCAAAAGCACATTTCCTGACTCCAGACTTTCCCCATATGCTATCCAGCCTGTCACCTTCTTTCTGTAGTAAGCCAAATAAACTGTGACCGCATGCAATTTAGGCTTCTCTGAAGAGGGCAGATTTGTGTGTAAACATTTCTGCCAGAAGCATATTTGGGTCCTGCAGCTCCTGACCCTGCTTTTGGCACTATGTTTGTGTGTAACATTGAAAAACAGAGGGAAAACCACTGCTGAAGTCATTAACAACAGAGGAGATAAAAAACAAATGTTTTTGCCTTTATACCTGATTTTCAGAAGTCAAAAATAACCGTACTGATCCTTAGTACTAGGGTTCAGGGGAAGGCTGAGGGGAGAGAGGCAAGAATATGTCATGTGGCTATAAAGTCAGGAGATTATCTTTTATGAATAATAGCTGACATTTATATATGGCTTTTAAATTTACAAAATTTTTTACCTAATTTAAGTGCTTTGTACATCAGAAAAGAATTGTGAGATGAGTAATTCAGGTTCTATTGTATTCATTTTATAGAGGAAAAATATGAAGCTCATAGTGACTTGCCCAATGGTAGCAGACAAATATTAGAAGGATTTGAATACAGGTTTTCCCTGTTTCTAATTAAGCTATGTTATCCTTTAAAACAACAAATTACAAATGAAAAGTTCGAGGGGATGCTATTTTCCTTTTCACTTTATTTAGCGTCTACTAATTCCTTAATTGTCCACTCAAATGTCACCTCCTCCAGAAAATATCTCTAATCATTTGGAAGGCTTGTATATGTTTAACAATCAACCCTGGGAGGAGGAGAAGCATAACAAAATATATCTTGGGGAAGGGAGGAAAAGGAAAGAAAAAAGTAAATTATGTATCTTTATTATACATTTAAAGAGAAGAATACAAAACAGTTCTGTAATTTCATATGCAATCATCTTTTTTTATTCTATTATGTTATACTAATGCTCGTTTTATTTCTTAAGCTCAGAATGAAAGAAAGAAAGAAAAAGAAAGAAAGAAAGAAAGAAAGAAGGAAAGAAAGAAAGAAAGAAAGAAAGAAAGAAAGAAAGAAAGAAAGAAAGAAAGAAAGAAAGAAAGAAAGAAAGAAAGAAAGAAAGAAAGAAAGAAAGAGAAAGAAAGGGAGGGGAGGGAGGGAGGGAGGGAGGAAATGAGGGAAGGAGGAAGGAAGGAAGGGAGAGGGAGAAAGAGAGAGAGAGAGAGAGAGAGAGAGAAAGAGAAAGAGAGGGAGAGAGGGAGAGAGAGAGGGAGAGAGAGAGGGAGAGAGAGAGAGAGAGAGAGAGAGAGAGAGAGAGAGAGAGAG
>JAJPUD010000166.1:219298-257428 GCA_023553655.1 Myrmecobius fasciatus | reverse complement strand
GAGAGAGAGAGAGAGAGAGAGAGAGAGAGAGAGAGAGAGAGAGAGAGAGAGAGAGAGAGAAACTGCATATTTGGGGAAGTTTCTCTCATTAATCTGAGTGCACATTGTGTAAAGCTGGAAACTGAAAAGTCAAGTGATTTGACTTGAGCCATACACATGTCAATGTTAGAGCCAGGGTTCATAGTCATAACTCTTAAGGACTACCCAAAAGTTATAATGTCTCATTCAGAACTTTGTGTCAGAAGTGAACTATACTTAAAAGTAGATAATGAGCTAAAGTGGGCTAGAGAAACAGAAAGGATAGTACGGTGGATAAATCACCAAGCCTAGAATCAGGAAGGCATCTCCCTGAGTTCAAATCTGGCCTCAGACGCTAACTAGTTGTATGGCCCTGGGCAAGTCACTTAACCTTCTTTGCCTCAGTTTCCTCATCTATAAAATGAGCTGAAGAAGGAAATGACAAACCATTCCAGTAACTTTGCCAAGAAAATCTCAAATGGGGTCATGAAGCAACAGACATGAGTGAAAACGACTAAATAACCAAGAAGATAAGAAGGGAAGGGGATCACAGAATTTTCTACTTGACAATGACCTCAGAAATCAAACTATTATCTGAACAGGAATAAGCTTGACTATAGCTTCCACTCGAAGGCTTCCAGTAATAAGGAATTTATTATTTCTTGCAGCAGCCCATTCTCTTGTCTTTGGACAGCTCTGTTTGTTAGAGTTTTTTCCTTATATTAAGTTGAAACCTAATAGAACTTAAACACTGGTCACTTTAACACAATATAAGGAGAAACTTCTTAACTATTAGTTTCCCAAAAGCAAATTCAATATACATTCTTAAACAACATCATGAGGCATTGAACAAAAATATACTTACATATATGCATATATGTATTATGTATGTATATGCAAGGAAGTCAATGATTAAAAAGGAAGGCCCTAATAGCTTTAAAATATTTATAGCAGTCCTTTTTATAAGACTAACTAAAGAATGGGAAAAAACAACCAAAGGTATATGCATATAGTAGAGTTATTAATATGCTGCAAAAACAATTAACATAAAAAAACAATTAACATGATGAATATAGAGGATGGAAAAATTTAGATGAATCTGTACAACACAAAGTAAAAAGAACCAAAAAAACAATATCCCTGATGATTACAATTTTGAAAATGGAAAGAACAACAAAATGATGGAAACTGAAAACTGTAAATTATGGCCAGCTTAACCATTAAAAAAAAAAAAGCTATGGAAAAGAAAAACACTTCCTTGCTTTCTTTATAGAAGTGGGAATTATGGATGTGGAAGACTATATAATGTCAGATTTTATTTTTGAGGTGTTAGTTTTCCTGATTTTGGTTTTTTCTTTCTTTTTTATTCTTCATTATGTGGAATAGCTCTCTGGAAAGTGAGAGAAATAATATATTAAGAAAGGTAAGTGATATAAAAAAAATGAATCAATAAAGCCTACTTTTAAAACATTAGGAAAGTATGAATGAAGGTCAAAAAGAAAGATCATTTAATCAAAAGCTTTAGAGTTGGAAGGGAGTTGGCAAGAGTAGTTTGTCTGAGTAGATGGAAAGCTGGCTTTACATTTAGGAAAAATTTCACTTCTTATCCTTGCTAGCTGGATTACAATGATGATGATGATGATGATGATGATGATGATGATAAAAATAAATAATAATGGTATTTAGCATTTATATAAAAATTTAAGATTTGCAAAGTGCTTTTATTATATTATATATCAAATGGTTTATTATATTATATATCAAATATTATCTCATTTGATCCTCACAGCAACTTTGGGAGGTAAGAACTAACATTATATCTATTTTTAGAGATGAGGAAACAGGCACAGAGATGAAATGATTTGTCCATGGTCACACAGCTGGGTAGTAAGTGTGTGGGAACAGATTTGAACTCCTGACTTCAAGTCCAGGACATGTTGCTGCTGCTGCTCATATATAACTCTATTATGATTCTCATGGACTTTTGGTAGTGGGGTTTTCTTAGCAATTTCCTTCGCCATTTTTGCAATTTTTGCCTTCTTCCTTCTTGCCATTTCCTTCTCTATTTATAAATGAAAAACTGAGGTAAACAGGGTTAAGTGACTTGCCCAGAGTCACACAATAAGTGACTGATAAACTTAATAAAGATGAATCTTCCTGATTCCAAGCTCAGAGTTCTCTCCACCTAGCTTCATTATAACACAGATATCTAACACATAATCCACAGATGACATGCTTTATTCAACATTCCCTAGTAAACCAGATTACCAAAAAAATAGTTAAGCATATGAAAAGTTGAACAAACAAAAAACTAAATAATTATATGTACAAAATATCATTGGGAAATATTTAACAAAATACATAAAATATAATAAAACACACTTAATATTACATTTTAAAACTGTCAATATATGTAGACTGTAGGGATACTTACATACAGATTAGTGACTTCTGTTTCTTTTTTAATAGAAATATTTCTGCACCATTGGACATCTAAGTGGCCCAGTGGATAAAGTACAAATTTAGAATTAGGAAGATTCATCTTCATGAAATTATCAAACACTTACTAGCTATGTGATCCTGGATAAGTCACTTAACCTTGTTTGCCTCAGTTTCCTCATCTGTAAAATGAGCTAGAGAAGAAAATGGCAAAATGCTCTGAGTATCTTTGCCAAGAAAACCCCAAAAGTCATGAAGAGTCAGTGACTAACTGAAATGACCAAACTATAAAAAACTACTATATCATACCACCTAGTTGCCTCTATGCAAGTCATTTAGACAGTTCCTTATACTCATGAAGTAACAAGTCTCATTTTTTAGAAGAACCAAGAGATAAGAAATGGCAAAATTTACCCAGAGGGGATTTATGGCTAGGTCTGAGTTATATTAAATGTCTGCTCAGGTCTCTTCCATCAATCCACAGAGTAGGAGGTTTGATAGGACTTAAAGAAGCTATTAATAATCCTGGAACCATCAGGAACACTGTCCAAAGTCTCTCCCCAAATCTTGCCTCTTCTGAGAATATAAAAATATCAACTTTCACACAGTTCTCTCTGATTTTTTGCATTCTTGAAAGTTCCAGCCATTTCTAGAACAGCTTATTTCTTGTCATATTTTACATACTTGAAAGTTCCAGCCATTTCTAGGACAACTTATTTCTTGTCATATTTTACATACTTGAAAGTTCCAGCCATCTCTAGAGCGGCTTATTTCTTGCCACAATTTTTTACAAACTTGAAAGTTCCTTCAGTTTATTTCTTGCCATATACTTGACCACACCCACTCATAAGGTTTTCTATATCAATGAACCAATAAATATAAATAAATGAACCAATAAATATCTGCTAAGTGCCTATTTTGTGCCAAGCTTTATACTAAGGGCTAAGGATACAAATACAAAAAAAAAAAAAAAAAGACAATCTGTACCCTCAAGAGGTTTACAGTCTAAGGGAGGAAGACAATACACAAAAGGCAAAGGAGGAAGACTCAGGAGTTCTTGACAGGGGGATACACTAGAGAAGTAAATCAGAGAAGACCCCAGGCAGTGCAACCAGGCAAAAAAAATAAAATGAAGAGATTCCTAAAATGAATTCTCTCCCTAAATGAAGGCTTGGAGTTCATGGTCCTATCCACCAATCATCAAGGCAAAGAATAGTGATGTGGGAGAGTACCAAGATTGTTGAAATCTTACAAGTTTATGAGATTAAACAATTAGTACCCAGAACCACTTGGGGAATGACCAGAAAGACCTCCTGGGTTCCCGTATGACTCATCTGTCAATCTCTAGGTGAGAAAGCCCAGGAGTATGAGATGTAGAAGATAGAATGAAAGAAAAAGCAGCAAAATCACACCTCCCCCACAAATTCTTCTTACAAGAGAGAGAAAACCTTAAGGTATGAATCACTTAGATCGAATTAGTTGCTAGGCATTTGACTCTGAACCCACAAAAATTCTTCTAAGCAAATGACATTGGGGGAAAGGCTGTGAATTTCACACGTGAAAGAACTAGGAGAAGGTGGGATTGAGAATTTGTTTTTCAGTGGTCTCTAGGGAGAGGTCACAAGCTTATGTTGTGTGAGGAAAATATTCAGAAATGCAAGAAAATGAAACAGTTGGGGGAAAGGTTATGTGGAGGTTTAGCCATTTTCAGAGTAAAATGACAAAGGGGACTTTTTCAGTATTCAGTGACAAGAAATCAAGTCCATTATCTCAAGTCTTTCCATCAATCCTTCAAAATCTGCTCCCCATCTATCTTCCCAGCTCTTTCCATCAATCACCACTGCAGCCCAACTGTTGATCCTATTATTCCTTATACCTGGAATGCCCTTCCCTGAAAATGCCAGTTGAAACCTCTGCCATTTTTCCAGTCCAAAATCAAATGCAACAACCTTTGGATCTCTAAGGTCCTCCCCACATGCTTTTGATCTCACATTTTGCTTAACTCAAAGTATTTTCTTCTTAACTCTTAACTTACTGAGCAGGTACTAATTTATCTTCCCATTATCTAGGTCTATGATCAATTTTCCTTACTAGACTCCAAGCTCTTTAAGGACAAAGACTATGTTTTACGTATCTTTGTATGTACCATCTTGCAAAACTGTGAATACTTAAGTCAACATTTATAGAATAAGTAAGATTGGCTATAAAGATGAACTTCATCATAAGTACATGAGAGGTTAAACAAAAGAAGTTAAGTAACTATATGTACAAATGATGTAACAATGTATCCCATGACTAATTATCTAAGCCAAGGATTCTTTGTGAACTGTTTAAAAAAACATTTTAATAACTATTTCAATATAATTTGTTGACTTTGTAAATCAATGTGTTTTGTTTTCATGCATTGAAAAACTATTGCAAAAACAGGTCTATCAAACTACCAAAGGAGCTTCCAAAATATACACAAAAAATTAATAAACCCTAGTTTAGATAATGAACACTTGGAGATATCACTGTGAAATTGTCTAGGAAAGTAAGCTAGTAACTTGAACTGAACCTTGAAAGAACTAGAATTTTGTTAGGCGGTGAAGTAGATAGAGTTTTGGGCTGGAATCAAGAAGACTTATCTTGTTAGATTTCAAATCTGACTTCATATATTTACTAGTTGTATGAACCTGGGCAAGTCACTTCACCTTGTTTTCCTCAGTTTCTTATTTGTAAAATGAGCAGGAAAAAGAAATGTCAAACCAATTCAGGATCTGCCAAGAAAATCCCAAATGGGCTTATGTAGAGTGGGAAATAATTGAACAAACAAAGTAGAGAAAAAGAAAAGGCAATGCTGTTTTATAGTGTTATGGTATATAACGATTCCATGAGGTCATGCCTTCTCTTCCTAAATGGAGAATGAGCTTGAAGAGCAGGTCCCCTGTCTTATTTTCCTTTGGGTTTTTTCCCTCACTCTCAGCATTTCCTTGTACAATTTTATTCAACAAGCATTTATTCAATACTTATTATACTTTTTAAAACACTGTGCTAAACAGTTTAATAAAGTCACTATTAAAAATAACCCCTATAGTGCCACTACTGAGTCTGTATCCCAAGGACCCACATGTGCAAAAATGTTTTTAGCAGTGCTTTTTGTGGTGCCAAAGAATTGGAAAATGGGTAAATGCCTATTAATTGAGGAATGGCTGAATAAGTTGTGGTAATGGAATATTATTGTCCTATAAAAAATGATGAACAAGAGGATTTTAGAAAAACCTGGAAAGATTTACACTAGCTGATGTTGAGCAAAGCAAGCAGAACCATGAATACATTGTACACAATAACAGCAAGATTATGTGATGATCAACTATGAAAGATGTGGTTCTTCTCAGTGGTTCAGTGATCCAAAGCAATCCCAATAGACTTTGGACAGAAAATGTCATCTGCATCCAGAGAAAGAAGCTGGAGAGATTGAATGTAAATCAACACATGCTATGTTCATTTCTTTTTTTTCTGTTTTTTTCCCCTCTCCTGAGGTTTTCCCTTTTGTTAAGATTTTTTCTCCCAACATGATTCATAAAGAAATATCCACTAAAAAAATTAAAATAGAGGTGTAACCAGAAAAAAACAATAAAGGAAAAAAATAACCCCTATCCTCATAGAGCTTAAGTTCTACTTGGGGGAGAGAGGAGGTAATATAACATGGCCAGACAATTTAAGGTGATATAATTGGAATAGGGAAAGGACAGTAGTAATGGAAAAGCTTCCTGGAGGAGGGGACACAAAAGACTCAGAGATAGACAAAGGGGGTCTGTTTAGATGCATGCATGCAAGACACCCAACTACAAAGGGTTAGAAATTATAATGCTAGAATGACTGGTACATGAGCCCGGCATCCACTGTGCCAGCCAGCTTCCCATTTATAGGATAGATTGTCTTAAGCCTTGGAAGGAGCAAGTGGGGCATTGGATCAAGCCCATGCCCTGGAATCAGGAGAATCTGAGTTCAAATCTGGCCTCAGACACTTATGAGACTGTGAACAATTTATTTAACCTATATTTGCATTAGTTTCTTCAATTGTAAAAAGGGGATAAGAATAGCATCTACTTCTCAAGGTCATTGTGAAGTTCAAATGACAAATATTTATAAAAAGTGGTTGGCACATAGTAAGTACCATACAAATATAAATAAAATGTATACATAAATATATGTAAATATGATATATAAGATATCATGATATATTAATATATTATATATGGGATATATAATATATGGTATATATATAACTATGATAAATATATAAATATGATATACATTAATTATACATAATATATAAAGTTATATAAAATATTTATTTATTCCCACCTCTTCCCTTCCCTCAGCCTCAGTTTCCTCATTTGAGTTCTTATGAGGTTTCAGTGAAAGCTTTTTGTAACCTTAAAGTACTATAAAAATGCCAGCTCTTCCTGGGAGTGTTCAGGGCCCACAGCCTTACTGACCAAATAAAGTCGAAGCTCTGGCTCATCTCTGCTCTACCACTCAGCATTTTCCATTAGTCTATCTGTTCGTTCCATGGAAACCCAGGAGGATCCTGACTCACTCAGATGAAATAAGCCGCAGGACACCACTCTGTCTCAACCAGTTTGATAGGGAGGTTCCATTTGCCATCTTGAAACAAAATGGGAGCCCATAAAAATTTGCAACCTCATAAATTTTAGGGTCATTGGACCTTAGTTCTGGAAGGGACCTTAAAGGTCATTTAGTTCAAACCCCCAGTTTTACAGATAGAAGAAAGAGTTGGCAGATTTCAACGCTATTTGGTCTGTGGGTAAAGTTTATGAAGAAATAAAACTGCAGAAAGAGAGATTTACAATTCACAGAGTCACTATATACATATGTCTTTTTTAAAGAAGCTCAATCTTTGGAGCCTTTTTTTCGAGGAAACAGACAATGCTGAGCCAGGAAAGGCATGGCCCCACTTCAAATTGCTGTTTTGATTTTGATTTCTAAAAATAACTCCAGAGAAGTCTCTGGGGCTGGAGAGGGATGGTTTTATTCAGCTCTAGGGAGGGAAAAGGAGAGAGCTCCTGATTTGAATTAACAAGGGCTGTAATCGAGTGCAAATATCTCCTTGTAGCAAATACTATATAATTAGCCATCATAATGGAATCTTTGCAAGACCGAATTGGTGCAACAAGCCAGTTTAATTGAAAATAAAATTTCCAGACCAAAAATTCTTTCAGGACCACATTAAATAAAGTTGGTCTAGTAGGGCTGGGATTCCTGGCAATGCAAATATCAGGGTTGAGGAAATAGAATGCAGCGTTGTGCACATAGTAGGAGGTTAATAAATGTTTGTTGAAAGGGAAATTCATCTAAAGGGGAAGGAATAGTGATAATTGGGCTAGGTTCCTTTTTAATTCTGAATATAGTTCCATAAACAGGAAAATAATTAGATTAAATAATGTTTTAAGTCTAGATCATTACTGGGCCAAGCCTAACCTATAGTGTAATGTTGTGGAAATAGGGCAGAATTGATGGAGCTTGATTTAAGTGACTACATTTACTAGTAGAATGAAACCAAAGAAGCCATTTTACCACTCTTTGCATTCTATTAGAAGAGAGATACCTTGAGGATAACAAAGTCCTCCAGATGCTCCATTTTAATAATTGTATCCAGCTCCAGAACACTGCGGAATCTCCTAAGATCTCTAAAAATTAAGACTCTAACCTAATTATCCATCCAGAAAAAAAACTAAGTGGATAAGACTGTCAATGTTCAGATGGAGAGCTGGTTCACCAGTACTCATGTCTGAAATAGACACTATACATGGACAATAAAATTGCTCCAAAATTAAAGGATGAGAAATGAGTGGGCTGGATTATTACACTATGGAAGATTCATGGTTCTTTTAATTATCCAAAGCCTCTTCATGAAACAAAGACCTATCTTTTAAACAACAATAATTCTGCTGGTAGTCCTATATGTCTTACATAACATGGAATAATCATCTCTGAAGAATTAGGATTTTAAACCAACCAAAGGGCACTAAAGAGACACAGAATGGTTGACAGTTGGCTGAAGCATGTTACCAACAAAATGTTTCACAAGAAAAGTGCTATAAAAGATTTTATCACAAAAATATATGCCAAAAAAGGAAGTTGATCCTGCCAGAGAGGTAATGAGTTTAAATTACAGAATGAGAAAGATTTTTTGGATATAGTCAATGTGGGAATGTTTTCTTTGGCTCCACATATTTGTTAGGAGGTGTGAAAATTTTTATTGTTGTTGTTTAGTTAAAAAGGAAGTGGGAAGGAAAAAATAAGTCCTCAATAATCAGAAAAATATACAAAATTAAATTTTTTTGAAGAAAATGTAAGTCATGCTATTGTATGAGCAAGAAACAAGATACATTGTGTTTCACATATATTCACATAAGGTTAAGCCATTTCAAGAAAACATGTTAGATGGACACCTATGGAAGATTTTAGGGGAAGACATGGACCAGAATCACACAGGTTGAAGTATAGATGAATTTCAGTTTGAACCACTAGAAAGAGCATCCTTATTGTTAAGATCACAGATCTTGGAAGTATCAGACTATTGAATTTAAATGCTGCACAATGTGACTGCTAAAGTCCTTTTCAATTCTATGAATTGTATACATATATAGGAGATACACCTGATAGAGAAGCCACATGTGCAATATAAACAGCATTGAATTTTGAATTAGAAGAATGGATTGAGACCTGAATCTACTGCAATGACCCCTGGAAAATGAGAAACATTAGAAGTCACCCCTTAGTGAGAAAAAACATTTTAAATGGCCCCCCTGGAGGGTAAACAATTTCCTGGAACCCTGCCCAGCTCTGCAACCTAATTGTTATCATTATATAATTAGCCATTGAGTACTGACATCAACCCTGGCACTTGTACAAGGAACAGGAAAATTTGGTGACTGCTCAACATCTCAGAAATCAATTTTTGGTTTATTATTGCAGGGATGCATCAACTATCATCCTGTAATATTGCAAAGTATGGTCACTTTCACAATATTTCTTCACCAAGCGGGAATGAAATCATGTTCAAGAGTATCTGAATTTAAAGAAAGAAAAAGATGGAAAGGGGAGAAGAAATGAAAAGACCTAGAAAGAAAAAGTGGCAGGGGGATGAGGAAAAAGTATAATAAGTCCCTTTTATAAAAAGACTTAATTACAAGATTTAGCCAGTGAGGACCTAGTCCCCTAAGTATCATGGATCAAATTGT
This sequence comes from Myrmecobius fasciatus, assembly GCA_023553655.1. Lineage (NCBI taxonomy): Eukaryota > Metazoa > Chordata > Mammalia > Dasyuromorphia > Myrmecobiidae > Myrmecobius > Myrmecobius fasciatus. The sequence continues at coordinate 247,718 of JAJPUD010000166.1, read as the reverse complement.
ATCATTGAAATATCTATCTATCTATCTGCCTGTCTATCTATCTTTCTGTCTATCTATACATCCATCTGTCTGTCTGTCTATATATCTATATGTCTGTCTTCCTATATGTCTGTCTGTCTATCATCTTTCTGTCTACCTATCCATCCATCTATCTGTCTATCTATCTATATATCTGTCTATATATCTATCTGTCTGTCTATTTTTCTATCTATCCACTCATATGTCTGTCTGTCTTTTATCTATCTGTCTGTCTGTCTATCTTCTTACCTTCCTGGCTGTATGTATTTATGTGTGTGAATGTATATATTACCTAATACATATAGTATGTATCTAACATAATCTACCACAGAAATTATTCTGCAGCTCAGGTATATGTGTTGATCTCCAAGGTCAAAGTCCTTTGGATACATGGGATCCTAGATTAAGAGCTATTAGGTGCCTCAGAAGGGATCAAGCCTAACCTTTTTATCTTAAAAAGTTATTTCTCCAGAAGTAGAGGCTAATATGTCTTGACCATTCTCCCAGCCATTGCAAGATAATGGGCTGGGGTTTGGGATATAGTAAGTAGTCACAGAAGAGAATAAGGTACAGATTGGGGAAAAGCATCTGCCTAGGATCACACAGTTAGCAAGTGGCAGAGTCTGGATTTGAACCCAGGTCTTTTGATTCCCCAATTAACACCTAATTGCCATTTGGGGCCCTGAGGCAATATTTGATTCCCAATGTAATTTGTGATGTAATCTCACACCTTTCAGATTGGCAGAGTTGACAGAAATGGAAAATGCTAAGTTTTCTTTGGAGGGACTACGGAAAAATAAACATAATAATGTATTGTTGGTAGACCTATGAATTAATCTATCCATTCTGGAAAGCATTTTGGAACTATGCCCACAAAGTCATTAAATCATATGGGTTGTTAAACCTATACTCCAAAGAGGTCAAAGAAAGAGGATCAGAACCCATATGAATAAAAAAAATACTGCAGCTTTCTGTCAGTCAACATGCATGTATTATTATTATTAAAATAAGCAGTATTATTATATATCATGTACTGTGCCAAGTGCTGGGGATACAAAGAAAGGTAAAAACTAGTCTTACTTTCAAGGAGCTCATAATCCAATGGGGGAGACATATTTTTGGATATGGTTATTACTGGAATCTTTTTTCTTTTTGTCTGACTATACATATTGGTTGCAAGGGTTTGGTCTTTATTTTTTTTTTCATTTGGTGGGAGTAAAAAGTGGGAGGGAGAGAATAAATGCTTACCAATTATAATAAAATTTTTTATATATAACATAAAATGAAGGTTTGATGTTTCTGAAAGTGAAAGTCTGGGGAAACTATTCTTTTTGCATTTAGAATAATCTACTTGGACTAGGATTCTAGGATAAATCATCATAACCATAATAAGAACAGATAACAGTGCTCTGAAGTTTGCAAAATGCTTCACATGCATTGCCTAATCTGTCCTTCAAAAAATCCTGTGACACGGCAACAACAGTACTATATGACAATTAATTCTGATGGACATGGCTCTCTTCAACAATGATATGTTTCAAACCACCTCCAATTGTTCACTGAAGAAAGCCATATACACCCAGAGAGAGGGATGCGAAATGTGGACCACAACATAACATTCTCATACTCCTTGATTGATGTTTGCTTACATTGTGTTTCCTTTATCTGATATATCGTTTGTGTAGATAAGATTTTTCTTGCACAACAATGATAAGTTTGGAAATATGTATACATATATTCGATTTGCCAATATTTTAACATAATTAACATGTAGTGGATATCCTGCCATCTAGGGAAGGGGTGGGGAAGTTGGGGGGAAAAAAATTTGTAACGGAAAGCTATGTAAGGGTTATTGTTGAAGAATTACCCACACATATGTTATGCAAATAAAATTAAATTTAAAAAAAAAATCCTGTGACAGGGGCAGCTAGGTGGCGCAGTGGATAGAGCACCAGCCCTGAAGTCAGGAGGACCTGAGTTCAAATGTGGTCTCAGACACGTCCTAGCTGTGTGACCCTGGACAAGTCACTTAACCCCAATTGCCTCAGCAAAAAAAAAAATAAAAAATCCTGTGAGATCAACAATATAATTTTCCTCCCTTTTACAATTGAGGAACCTGAGAAAAGTAAGCAACTTGCTCAGGATCACTCCTAGCAGATATCTGACATAGGATTTTAATTCAGGACTTCCTGACTCTGAATTCAGTACTCTGTCTATATCATTCCAGGCTACTTTTAGAAAGGATCCAAGTAATAGAACTGAGAAGCCAAGTAGACCAGTCATCTGAGGAGTAGAACAAATGAAGTTGGATGGGTGAGGATCAGGGAGATGAGAGATGGACTGCTGAAAAACAGGGAGAAAACATTATAAAACAGAAAGGTGATCCTGAGATGTTTCCTCTGGAGATTTTGCAGATTTGCATATATGCAAAAGCACATTCTTGCAAATATGCCATGGGTTCTACAACAGTAGACATGGTAAAATCAATGTGTGAAAAATTGACACACATTCTTGTCCTACTTCACCCACCCTAAATCTGGTCTTCATTTACCAGGATTTTTGCAAGGCAGCCTAGCATTTTCTATAGGGTCTGGAAGTCTTAAGGAAGAATCTGAAGTCTCAAATGCTGGGTCATACATATGTGTACACATATTTGCTCCAATTAATCCAGATTTTAGTTATTGAGAAGTCTTGACTCATCAAAGACAAAGCAGATTTGATTTGACTTCTATGGGGAAGAACATCCATAATCACAGACATCTATACATTTCAACTTTCTAAAAAATCAGGGATTCAGTTGAACAAGCAAAAGTGATTTGGGATTTTGTTACCCAAGCTCTCCCAAGGTGAGCCCAATAATTCATCTATGGCCATCAATGAATACAAGCTCAGGGCATATACATGGGCTAGCACAGAGGGGGAATTAAAGAGGGAATATTCGGTGACATTTTCAACATAGGATCCCAACTTGGTACTTAGGTATTTTTTTGCAACTGTTGTCTGATTCACATAATATCAGAAGGATATTTAGACATCATATTATTAAAAATGGTTCTAGTCTGAGCCCTTTGCTTGGCAGATGGGGAAACTGAAGTCCAGAGAGATAAAAAGATTTGTTTAAATCACATGGCTAGCTAGTCGCAGAGTTGGAATAAGAATTCAGATTTCTTAACTCTCTCACCAATAAAGTTGAGGGAAACTGATCTCTCTAATGAGAATCTTTTTTATTTCACTGCTTTTTCAAGAAAGTGACAAAAAATATTATTTCTCCAGAAACCCCAGTGTTTCTTTATTTCCCCATTTCAAGAAACTACAGGTATTCCTGCCACCATCAAAGATAATAACCCCTCAACATTTGCATCTTCCTTAGCTGCTACCTTTCCGGGAACGGTCTCCCCCAATTGAGAGAGGCTGGCCCTTAGACAATAGACAGACAGACATCTCATCCCTGTTCCTGCCCTGTTGACATAGCCCATGAGAGTGGAGAGATCTCTGTGTCATCACAAAATATCAGAGGAATATTTGAGTGAAAGCAGCATTTTCCTGAGTTATAGATAATGAAATTCTTCCCAGAGTTAAAAAAAAAACTTTAAAATTAAAAAAAAAAACTTGAATACTCAAAATATGTCATGGAGTATTTTCTATCAACTCTTCCATTAATCCTCTTGGAGCTTCTGAAAACAATCCTTCCATTTAAATGACATGTCCAGAGGAGGTAAAGGCTCCAACCAACCCACTGGGTTTCCTCTACACAGATACCCATAAGGCATGCAAATGGGTAATTGGTTTTATACAGCAGAGGGAAGAAAGAAAAAAGGATTTTTTTCCAAAGCCAAAAGGAAAAAAAAAAGAAACTGCAAATCAATCCCCCACACGTCCCTTTTCTTCACAAAATGCCATGGATGGAGACTTTCAACCCACCTGCAGGGAACAGATGTCACAGCCTGTTCCTTCTGTCACCTTTCATGATACCCTTGTTGGGAAAGGGAAAAATAACCACTTCTCTTCTGGTCCCCTCCAGTGTTAATGAAACTCCCTGCTGAGAGACACTTAATCACTTCAGTAAAGATCCTTTCTACAAGTGGCCTGGTCTGCCAGCTTTCCAGGTCTCTGTCCAAAGGAAAGAGAGAGAAGGGCCCTGAGCAAACCATTTATTCAATAATCATTTATTATCAAAGGCCTAATGGGAAATATTGGTTAAAAATCCAAGCTTTCTTAACACCTGTATATTCAAGAAGGAAAGGAAAAAAAAACAATATGGAAAAGGAATTCCATTCTTCTAGTAGACAAAGATGTGTTTAGTAACATCCTCATTTAATGTTTCCCCAACTCAGGTAAGTCACACAAAGTTCAAGAGGAAATATCCCAAAGAAATACCCCCCTGGAATGCTGCTTAGGCTGGGGAGTCACTATTCTTTTTCAATCCAGAGAAACTAAACTATAAGCTCCCTATGGTCAGGGCTGGTGACTTATAATTTCTTATTCTTTTCAATACCCATTCTCATGAAGCTCCCAAAATGTATAATTAATACACAAATATATGAAGTTAATTGATCAGTAAGGATTTATTAAGCACTTTCTACAATATCTAACAGTAACCTTTATATAGGTCTTACTACATGCCAAGTACTGTACTAAACAATTTATAATTATTATCTCATTTTATCCTCACAACAGCCTTGGGAAATAGTTGTTCTTATTATTCCCATTTTACAATTGAGGAAACTGAGGCAGGTAGCAGTTAAATGACTTTTCAAGGACCACACAGAACTAATCAGTTGAAGCTAAATTTGTGTTCAATTCTTCTGTTTTGCCACCTTGAGGTACCTAAATGCTGTTGTTGTTTGCCCTTTGTTCTCAAAGAGGTCCATGACATCATGGAGGTGAAACCAGGACATGCAAGTGAATTGGATTTAGGTGAGAGAGGGCTGGGCAAGGTCACCTGTCTCACTATCCCTTCCAGAGACACCTGGGTCCAGTGGCAAGATATAGATCAGAATGACTAGGCACAGTGGGAGACTTTGACCTTTACCTACTTGATGCTTTTAAAAGCTTTTTTTTCTTCTTTTGAATTTCTGAATCCTCCCAAGATATTTTGGGGATTACTGGCTAGAGTCCTTTCTTAAAGGTAATGCCTTAAACCAAAACTATTCAGGTTCTCACAGATTGGCCACCAATAGGTCCCAAACCCAAAGCTCATTGTTTGGGTCTCGATTGATTCAGATTGAATGTAAATAGCAATTATTTCTGCTTTGGCCAGAAACTTTGAGGGTCTTCCCATCTCAGACTGGTTGATTGATTTACTCTCCTAGGTATAGAAGATAAAATTAAATTAAAGCCATCTTTGCCCTCAAGGAACTTATATTCTAGGGAAGTGGAAACAGGTGGATGTATCTGTAAAGACATAAATAAATATATGTGTGTGTATCTATGTATATATATATACATATAACTATACACAAATAGTTCAGGGGATCAGGAAAAGCTTCAGGAAGGAGTCAATGCTAGAACTGAGCTCTGAAAGAAGCTGGGGATGCCATGAAGTGGAGTGTAAGAAGGGAGTTCTTTACAGACATAAGTAATGCCCAGTACAAAAAAGTCACAGAGTTGGCAGATGATTGATTCTGAATTCTTGAGTGAAGAATAATAAAAAGAACAAAGAGTAGAGGAAGAGAAATGACAGGTCACCGATTCTCCAGAAGGGAAGTTGATTTGCTTAAGTCACACAGGTGACAGTGTGGCCAGGTCTCCTGAGTCCAGCTCTAATATTTGCACCACATCATGATTGACTCTTAATAACAGGCCCCCAATATTTAAAAAATAATGGATTGGGCCAACCCAACCTCGTCTAAGAGACCACAGGATAATGCAAAGACTGTGTGTTTGTCTCTCAGATTCAGCCAGAGGAATTATTATAAGTCTTCAAAGCTCATGATGTCCATGTAAAAGAAAGAACATTGAACAGAGGGTGAGATCATCTTTACCTCATAGGTGTTTAGTTTCCTCATCTCTAAAGTAAGGAAGTTGAGTATGATCACTAGGCTTGGAGTCAGAAAGACCAGAGTTAACTCACTTACTGACTGAGTGATCCTGAGCAAAATTACTTAATCTCTACCTCAGTTTTCTCAGTTCTAAAACGGGAATAAAATAGCATCTTCCTCCTAAGGTTGATTTGAGAATCAAATAAGATTATATTGTAAAAAGTGCTTAGCACAATGCCTATAGCAAACACTATATAAATGCTTATTCTCTCCCCATTCCCACCTGGATTCATCCATTTTTATCATTGATGTGGGTATTCTTTCTAACAGTTGCCCATTCATACTTTCTCCACCCAGGCAACCCTTACCCATCTCTTTGGTGTTATGGAAAGAGTGCTGCATTTGGAATCAAAGACATATATTGGTATCTATCTACTCTCTATGGCGAGCCCAAAAAGCTAAAGCCAGCTTGGATTGCATGAAAAAGAACAGCCTCCAAAATAGGGAAATAATAGCCTTCAGGTACTCTGCTTTCACCAGACCTCATCTGGAGAACCAGTACTGAGAGCCATGGTTTAGGAATACTAAAGGACTGAGATTGGCCTTGAATCTATGATGAGGTTAAATTGAAAGAACTGGGCCTGTTTAGCTGAAAAAGAGAAAACTTCAGGACAGGGGATAGGGAGGATGATAGCCATATTCAAGTAATTCAAAGTTTGTCATGTGGAAGAGGGATTGATTATACTTGCTCTGTTTTGTCTGACAGGGCAACATTGATGGGTAGCAATGGGTGAAACTTATAAAGAAGAAAATTTAGGCTGCATGTTCTAACTTTCTAATAATTCATGGTATCCAAAAAGCAGCACAGAGAGTTTCAAATAGTGATAGGTTTCCTCCCACCCCCAGAAATATGCAAGGAAATGTTTAACAGGCCAGTCTTCAGAAATACATTACATACTTTTTAATCTTCATTTTGACATCTTCTCCATAAATTTCTGAAGTCTAGACAATCAAAAAGACAATATAAGTCAAGCCCTGATTTGTAGGTTCATAAGATCCTTGAGAACAGGAACTATCTTTTGCCTTTCTTTTTATTCCCAGCACTTGGCATAGTACCTGGTACATAACAGGTGCTTAATAAATGCCTGTTGATGATAATGATCAATTACAGAGAATTGTGTGACCATCAACTCCTTTTTTTCTAGATACTATTATTATCAGGATTCTTCTTTTCAGGCACACTTAATAATATGACAATTAAAGACTGATATCCTCAGTCAGTTGGTTAAGTATTTATTAAGAACCTACTATATGCAAGACACTATACTAAAATTTTCTATTGGTATAGTGACAAGAAAAGAGCAATGCACCCACCCCTTTTACTTTGCTTTAGCATCATAAAAGTGGTTTTTGGGTTGCAGATTAAAGGGATGATTTACTGTTCATAAGTAGAAAAACACCCTTATTAACTCGAAATCCTAGATGAGTCATGTGGACTGGAGCAAGGAAGTTGTTTTCTCTTTTTTAATAGGGAAGAACCCTTTTGATTCAAAATTGATGCTTTAGTTCTCAGAATCTGAAATGGAGATAAGATAGCTCCATCCCTGAGGGAAGAGATGAGAATAATTGGGGAACCTAATAAGAGGCAATATGACTGGAAGTGGTAACGAACATCACCAGAAATAGTAGGTGGATGAGGCTTCATATCTCAGGTCATCTGAAGTTTCCCTCTTCCTCTTGGTTTGAATGTGAGATCTGTAATCTCTCATCTCTATCCACCATCCTCTTTCCCTTGGATTCAGCAGAATGACTCTATGCTCAGGTTCTCTCCCTCACTGTCCTAGTTGGCCATGGGAGCAGTTGGGAAAGGGAAGGGGGAAAGAAGTGATTGAGCACCTGCCATGTTCCAGCATTGTGTTAAGAGTTTTACAGATATAATCTCATTTGATCCTCACAACGACCATATGCTGGAGAATACTGTGTGCATTGTGCAATACAGACTCTCAATCTTGGCTCTCTCTTCTTCCAGAAGGAAGAGCAGTTAAGAGCCCATGCTTCCTCAAATTCTCTCTAGGCAGAAGTGAATACAATAGCATTTTTTTTCTTTTCTATTTTTTTCTTTCCTTTCTTTGCTGGAAATCAAAAAATCTGTCTGAACTTGAGTCACGATGGGCACCATTGAACCTACAATTGCCATTAACTATTTATCTATTGCCATCCTCTTTCCAAGAATAATTATGTGTATCATGTTTTAAGGTCGTTAAGAAATCCTCGTTCACCACAGAGGAATTATGTCTTTGCTCAGTTCAGAAATTCCTCCCAGCTATCCATGTGCTCCATATGGTTCAAATTACATGGAATTCAAAAATGATCTGAGAATCTCTCTTGCACCAGAATCATAACATCATGGGATCACAGCTTTAGGGTTAGAAGAAACATTGGAGGTCATCTAGTCTGGCCCTCTAATTTTATAGAAAGGAAACTGAGGCATAAATACATAGAATACATATTTATACATACATATATTAGTATGTATATATTCATAAGTACATATGTTCATATATATACATGTCTATAGAAATGCACATGTACATATGCATATAAATATATTAATAATATGCTTGTGCATTGTATATATATTTAAGATTTGATATGTGTATATATGTTATATATTTATTTTACATAATTTATATATCAGATAAATGTAACTATGTTGTATTCTTTATAATTGCTTATATATATATATATATAATATATACATATGTTCTAAAACTCCAACTATAGTTTTAAGCTATTAAAGTTTATTCATATATAGAGTATATATGTATATATACACACATACCACTTATAGTTTTACACTATTAAAGTTTATTCATATGTATATATCTCTCTGTGTGATCATGCATCATGTTTTATATATATATATATATACATATATATATTCTCATTTGATCCTCATACAACTCTGAGGCAGATGTTATTGTTATTATTACTTAGACTTTACAGTGAAGGAGAGATTAAATAACTCACCTAAAGTCACAGGGGTGGAAAAGGTCTGAGGCAAGATTCAAATTAAACTTCAAGTCCATTGTTCTACTCATTATATCATCCAGCTTCTTCAAGTAATAGAATAAATAAGAAATGGAATTTGAACTCAATTCTTTAGATGACAAATGCTATAATCCGTCTACATTGGGCACCATATTGCCTACTTAAATATCTTATTGCTATAGGGTACAGAAAGACACAGAGGGGATGCTAAGAAAAGCAGAAGGGCAAATGAGCTAGAATTGCAACTAAGAATAACCTGCCCAGCAAAACTAAGTATAATCCTTTTTGGGGGAAATGAATATTTAATGAAATAGAGGATTTTTTCAAGCATTTCTGATGAAAAAAAAACAAAGCTAAATAGAAAATCTCAAATTCAAATGCAAGAAAGAACTTAAGAACTTGGAGTGCAAATTGAAATATAATTTTTTGCTTTTTTATTTCTCTGTGATATGTTTAATATGAAAATATGTTTTGCATGAGTTCACATATGTAATTTATATCATATTGTTTGCTTCTGAGGTAAAGATTGGAAAGATGAAGAGAACCTGTAACTCAAAATTTTAAAAGAAAAGAATATTAAAATAAGTAAGAAAAAGAAAAATGTTTCCAGTAATGTGGTTGTTCAGTTATTTTTCAGTTGTGTTCAACTATTCATGACTCCATTTGGAGTTTTCTTGGCAAAATTACTAGAGTAGATTGCTACTTCCTTCTTCGGGTAATTTTACAGGTAATTGAAACAAACAGGTGACTTGCCTAGGGTCACACATCTAGCAAGGTCTGAGGGTCAGATTTGAAGATGAGTCTTCCTGACTCCAAGCCAACTATTCTACTATCTGGCCTGGAGATAGTTCATTGAAGAAAGTCAAGCAAAAATGGTTAGCAATGAAGGAGAGAAAAAAAGTTAGATGGTAGGTAGATGGGGTGGAAGGGCCAAAGGAAAATTTTCTTATGACTGAGAAAGCCTAGGATATTTGGAGGAAGATGAAAAAGAGTCAAGGGAAAATGAGATATTGAAGGTACAAAAAAAAAGTTTCTGACTTTTTCTTTTTCTTTTCTGTCTCATTCTCTGCTCCTGTTTCTCTCTCATTCTGTTTCTTTATCTGTCTCTTTCTCTGTTTCTTTCTGACTCTATTTCTCTTTCTCTGTTCTGTCTCATTCTCTGTCTGTTTTTTCTCACTCTCTCTCTTTGTTTCTCTTTCTCTTTCTCTCTATCTCTGTCTCTCTCATCTTTATTTTGTGGAGTTCAGCTTGGGGACTGTCTCATAGCTGATGCTCAGATGATCCAGAGAATCCTGGACCCAAAAACATTTGGGGTAGTTCCATAGCACTTAGCTTGCATCAGTGAAGTATGAGACAACTTCAGAGTAGTCTGAGTACCATAGAACTCAAGTGAGACTGAGACTAACTCCAGTTTCACTTCTGGCATTGTTCGGGATGTAGGTGTGAATACAAGGCAGTTGCCAACCCTATCAAGCCTCCCAGAGATCCAGATAAGGATAAGATGAAGCAGATGAGTTAAGATAAGAATCAGAGCACTTTCTCCTTTCCTTTTCCTACACATTGTAAGGATAAATTCTATTGTGATAGAATAAATAAATAAATCTGTCTTGTGTTTTATACTTTTCCTAAACTAAATGGAGCTGCCTTCTATGGTGATCTCGAATTTATTCTATCAAAATCTTGTTTGGACAGAATTGTTTGCAAGTTGTCTCCTGTATTAGACTGTAAGATCCTTGAGGGAAGGTCTAGGGTTTTTTTTTTGCTTTCTATTTTCAGTGCTTAGAACAGATTCAGGCACATAGAAAGAACCAAATAAATAATTGGGTTATTTTTTAAAGTTCTGAATAGTGAGGATTTCTTAGAGAGGACCCAGGGCATATAAGAGCAAAATAGAAGCTAATTCAATGTTTTCCAGTTGATTATGGCAAATTTTTAATTCAAATATCCATGATTTTGTAAGTATACATTTTCCATCCATATGGAGCATTACTCCTCCTATCTTAGAAGAGAATATTCTTGAATTACTACAGATTAAAAAAAAATCCTCACTCTGTAACCAATCCTATAAGCTCCTATGAGTTTAATTAGTCTGGTCCTTGGATGACCGACACAAAATCTGTCAAAGGGCACAAACTGGAGGCTTTGGTAAGATTTATTGAAGCTGGCACTTTGCTGGCTGAAGCTTCAATCCTTTCTTTCCAGCCTTGCATTCCCTTTGCTATCCATAGCCTGCTAATCTTAGATGTTTCTATAACCCACAAAAGTAAAAGTTGTCCACATTCAAAGAGGCAGCACAATGCATTGAATGGGCCATTGAAAGAAGTCTCCAAACCCAGGAGAGGTTTTCAAGGAAAGCTTTGGTGAGTCAAACAATCCATCAGCAAAAACATTTATTATGCACCTATGTACCAGGCTAGTTTCTGGGACTACAAAGATAAAAATGAAAGCTCCTGACTTCAAATAGCTTATATTCTATTCAGCAAAAAAACTTGTAAATAATAGATGACAGATACAGATCTATAAATGCATGTAGACAGACAGATATAGAGATAGATTAATAGATAATTGATAGCATTTATTAAGCATTTACTATGTGCCAGGCAATGGGAAATAGATGCAAGCAAGCAAAAATAATCCCTCCCCCCAAGAAGTTTATATCTGAATGGAAAAATACTACACATAAGGGGAATCTAGGACAAGGAGAGGAAGAGGGATCCAAATAGTGGCAAGATGTAGAAATGGCCTAGAATCTGTCAAAATAAACCCAAAGCTGGTCTATCAGAACCCAGGGTGCCTTCAAGCATGGAATTCAAAATTCCAGTGTTTTATATATGCACTCATAATACAGAATATACATGAAATACTCTGAGGGAAACAGATAACTACCAACTGGGGGGCATCAGAAAAAAATCTCATATAGGAGTTAATCACAAATTGAACTTTGAAGGAAGCTAGAAATTCTGAGTTAGAGGGGAAGAGGGGATGCATTTCAAGCATGGGAGATAGCTAGGGCAAAGTTATGGACATGGGTCATAAAGTGTTACATATGAGAAATGTCAGATAGGTTAGTATGAATGGCCTGTGAAGTGTAAGGAGAATTGTACGTAATAAACCTGGAATGGAACCCTGGAGCCAGCTATGTGGAGCTTTCAAGACCAAAGACAAATTTTATCTTTCATCCTGGTGATAATAGGATAGCTTAGCACAATGTCTAGCACATAGTAGGAGCTTCATAAAACCTTATGGACTTGTCAGTAGGAAGTCACTTAAACTTTTTGAGCTTGTATTCAAATATTGACTTTTCAAAAAAACATTGTCAAAGACTCTCATTACTGCTATGATATTTCCTTATTCACATCTAGAAACTTTAAAAAAAAAAAGATTATTCCTTGCAATTTACTCTCTCCCCCTTTTGTCTTCACATCATCTCCTAATCTCTATCACTCAAGACACCATTCTAAGTCTTGAAATGAGTAGAAAATTTATATAATCTGTAAGTCTGTCAGATAGTTGGATTGTTGTTCAGTTGTTTTCAGTTGGATTCAAATCTTTGTAACCCAATTTGGGATTTTCTTGGCAAAGATACTGGAGTGGTTTATCATTTCCTTCTCCACTTATTTTGCAGATGAAGAAATTGAGTCAAAAAGAGTTAAGTGACTTGCTCGGGGTTACACTATTAGTAAGTATCAAATATTGAGACTTGAGGACAGGTATTCTTATGTTCCATCCAAACTCAAATTTATTATGCAAGACCTGAATAAGAGAATGAAAAAATGTTCTTCCATCACTTCTGCACTGGTTAAAGATGGTCTTAAATCTCTGTTGCACTTCAGAAAAAGAAAGGACCCAAAGAAAATGGATGTATAAAATGTATAAAAAATACAAGTAAACATGAAAAAAATTACATGTCATTTTGAATATGTCCAGAGAGAATGCAGAATCAGATTGACAATATAAACACTGACTACAAGCACATACATAATAAGAATGATAATTAACAGCAACAAAGTCTGAAAAAATGCGTGGAAGAGATCAAAAGAGAACACAGATGCAAGCAGGAAGCTTTTATTTGTTCTGTTAAGAGAGGCAGCCAATGTGGTGGATAGATGACTGGCCTTGTTGCCAAGGATAACTGGGTTCCAATCTTGTATCTTCCAGATACCAACTTGCTGTGTGAGTCTGGGTAACTCATTTAATCATTCTGTGCTCTAGACAACATTCTCATACCCTAAATTGCAGACAAGGTGCCAACCTGCATTGGTAGAAGTAATTTCCCCATCTGGAAGTTTCCTTCAACAATGAAAACCCAAGGCCCTCTCCCTATTTGTTATTATAGATTAATGTTTCTCAAAGTATGGTCCAGATAGTACTGGAAGATCTTGGAAACCCTTTCAGAAGGTCTACAATTTCAAAATCAATTTTTATTTCTAATATTGTAAATATGTATAAATATAATCCACATAAATAAAAAGGTCAATTGTATAAAGATATTGAGAACAAAAGTTTGAGAACCACTGTTGTAGAATATCTACTTTTAAAGAAAATATAAATGATTTTAAGTTTATGGTTTTAAGCAAAACCTCATTTCAAAACTGTTTGAATGTCCTTTTGTTGATGGTCACAATGTTTACAGTTTTTAAAAAAAAACATCTTTTCCAATGCTGATACTTGATGGAGCACAGAAGGCAGAGCAGCAGAGAGAACACCGGGAGAGATAAGCCGATAAGTGCTACCCTGTGGTGTGATTACTCTGGGCTCAATGGGGGCACATCAGTGGGGCCTCCCTGCTTCCTCCTGAAGCCTCACAGCGCAGAGAGATCAACACTGCCAGAGAAAATTCAGTATGACCTGAGCGGAACTGGGACTTGAAGACTACAACCCACGCCATGACTTTGGCTAAATAGATTTCCTGGAAAGTGGAAGTGTTCACTCCTGTCAGTTCTTCCCTTCTGATCAGGTTGCCATGAATTTGCAGGGTATAGATGCAACCTAAATGCAGTTGTGCTGTGGAAATAAAAAGGCCAAGTCTCAAGCCAGAGGCCCTGAGTTTGAATCCTAATGCCCCTGTATGATCTTGGACAAGTTATCTCATTTATTAGGATCTCATTTCCCTCATCTGTAAAATAAAGGAATATGGCCCTTGTGGGTCAATAAACATTTAAGCACCTGCTATAGGTCAAACCCTGTGCAAAGCACTGAAGATTCAAATAAAGGTAAAAAAAAAATCCCTGACCTCAAGAAGCTTATTGTCTAATTAATAGCAGAGAAAGCATACAAACAAATAGGCTATATACCAGATCAATTACAGATAATCAATAAAAGAAAGGCACTTGCATCAGGAGGGATTGGGAAAGTCTTTCTATAGGAAGTAGGACATGGAGGAAGCTAGGGAGATCAGTAGGCAGACAGGAGGAGGGAGGTCATACCAGGTATTGGGTGGGGGACAGTCAGGGAAGATGTCCCAAGGGCCGACAGATGGAGCATCTTGTTTGAGGAAGATTGGGGTGACTGAATCAAAGAGCAGCTAAGCAGGGATTAGAGAGGGTATTCAGTGTAAGAAGAGTGGAAAGGTAGGAGGGGGCAAGTCATGAAAGGTTTTAAATATCAAACGGAAGATTTTTTATAATTATGACTTCTAATAGCAACTTTTCCCATTACAGTTTTGAAATATCACCAGGAGCAGCATAAAAATTTTAATGAGAATTTGAAAGGAATTTTGCAGAAGCTATAAACAACAACAGGACAGCAGATGACAAAGAAAAAAAATAATTCAGAAATGCATAAAATATAAGTATAGTATTATATCATATCAACACATTTTACCTTTTACTATCATAATAATTCAGACTTTTTCTCTGATATGAAGGGAGGGCCAAAAAATTTTATGTAGATTTTCCAGATGACAGGAGAGCCACACCCCTAACTCTTGAAAGGAATAACTGTACTTGACTCTATAGACTCAAATATAAAACTATGGGGCAAGGAATCGGTAGAGTTTATTGATTGGGGGGAAAAGGAAAGTAACTAGAACTTTGAAGTCCCTTTCTCTTACATTATTTTCTACTCTTTCCCAATCTTACTCATTCTCATAAGTCAGCTTCATCCTCCAGGAAGCTTTTTTTGGATTACTTAGACTGTGTTGAATTCTCCTGTCTTTTTTTCCCCACTTAAGAGTATTTTTTTTCAATTACGTGTGAAAATAGCTTTCAACATTAACTTTTATAAGATTTCAAATCCCAATTTTTTTCTTCCTCCTCTTCCTTAAAAGAGCAAGCAATCTGATATAAGCTATACCTATATAGGCATATTAATCATATTTCTACATTAGTCATATTGTGAAAGAACAATGAGAACACGGGAAAAATAACAAGAAAAAAAAGTGACAATAGTATGTTTCAATCTGCATTCAGATTCCATAGTTCCTTCTCTGGATTGGATAGCATTTTCCATCATGAGTTCTTTGGAATTGTCTTGGATCATTGCATGGCTGAGAAGTCTATCAAAGTTGATCACACAGTGTTGCAATTATTGTGTACAATGTTCTCCTGGTTCTGCTCACTTCACTCAGCATCAGTTCATCTAAGTGTTTCAAAAATTTTCTGAAATCCACTGCTCATCATTTCTTATAGAACAGATTCTTTTACATTTATATACCACTATTTGTCCAACCATTCCCTCACTGATGAGCATTTCCTCAATTTCTAATCTTTTGCCACAATAAAAAGAGCAGCCATAAATATTTTTGGGTCCTATATGGGTCCTTTTTCCCTTTTTTAAGGTCTCTTTGGGAAACAGACCTAGTAATGGTATTGCCAAATCAAAAAGTATGCACAATTTTGTAGCCCTTTGGGAATAATTTCAAATTGCTTTCCAGAATGGTTAGATCAGTTCACAACTCCACCAACAATGCTTCAGTGTTTCCATTTTCCCACATCTTCTCCAACATTTATCATTTTCCTTTTCTGTTATATTAGTCTGATAGGTGTAAGATGGTATCTCAGAGTTATTTTAACTTGCATTTCTTTATTCAATAGTGATTTTTAGAGTATATAGGTAGCTTTAATTTCTTCATTTGAAAACTGTTCATATCCTTTGACTATCAACTGGGGAATCTCCTGTCCTTAAACTTCTAATTTACTTACAGCTATTACTTAGCACTTAATGCTAATGGCACTTAAATAGTGTCCTGAATATGCTTTCCAAATTAGATTACAAACTCATTGAGGATAAGGTCTATATGTAAACAATGTTATTTATCCATTTAGAGACAGAAATAGGAATTAGACCAATCATTTCATTGGTTCAGGAAACCTTCAAATAAACTTGTAAAAATACAAGTTAACATTGTCACTACAAATAATATTCTTACAAAATTGACATTCACAGAGATTAAGTGTCTTGAACAGAGCCAGACCCAGTAAGCATCATCATCATACTGGATTTATTTATTTATTAGGACCTACTGTGTGCCTGGCACAGAATAATTTAAGAACTTTATAGCTATTATCTTATTTAATTCTTACAACAACCTTGGGAAGTAGGTGCTATTATTGTGCCCATTTTACCACTGAGGAAACTGAGGCAGGTAGTAGTTAAATGACTTCCCCGGGGTCACTCAACTAATGAGTGTCTGAGGCTAGAAATGAACTCAGGTCTTCCAAAGAAACCATAATAAAGAGGAAAATATCTATATGTACAAAAATATTTATACCTGCTTCCCGTGTCCTATCCACTGTGCTACCCAGCAACAATATTTGCTGTCTAATCACTATAACTTGGATATACCTAGATTATGGGGTTTGCTGATAAATAATTAACAATCATATCACCAAAAAAAAGATATCCAACAAATTTTAAGTTTAAACATCATTATTAACATTTTCTCCATTACTTTCTTAAGTTTATTTGTTGTTTAGTCATTTTGAGTTGTATCTGACTCTTTCTGACTCCATTGGGGGTTTTCCTTGGCAAAGATCTTGGACTGCTTTGCCATTTCCTTCTCTAGCTCTTTTTGCATATGAGGAAACTGAGGCAAACAGGATTAAGCGACTTGTCCAGGGTCACATAACTAGGAAATGTCTGAGGCCAGATTTTAACTCAAGAAAAGGAGTCTGATGAACACTTGGGTTGGATGTTCCATTCATTGTGCCACATAACTATCTCCTCTTACGTTTAGACAACCAACAAAATAATAAATCAAGGCCTCATATGCAGCATTCACTGATTTCCAAAGAATAAGTGCTCACACTGAGCATTCAGCCACCAGCCACTGAGAGACAACTTGAAGTGGCTCCAGCATACCACTTCCCTGGTCTAACTTCTAGATCGAAAATTCCATATTTTAGAATTCTGTATTCCTCCCATATCTCACATTTCTGTACTTTCACTCATTTGACTCAAAACTGTCTCTGAACTAGATGATCTCTCCAGTTCTGTCAAATCAACAAGAATTTATTAAAATAAATAATTAAAATAAAATAAAATAAAAACCTCCTTTTCTGCTGAGTACTGTGTATGGAAATCCATACAAAAACAAAGTCAACCCCTGCCTTCAAGCAGTTCTAATCTAATTTAATGAGGAAGATTACATGCAAGCAGCTATGTACAAACAAGGTTCAAATAGTATAAATTGAACATAATCATAGAAGAATGGTACAGCATTAAGTTGGAGTGGGGAAGACTTCTTGCAGAGGGTAGTATTTTAACTGAGTAGAAGAAGCCAGGGAGATGGGAGTCACTCATTCCTCCAACGCTCTTTTGAAATTTAATATTTCATATTGTAATATTCTCCACTCTCAGATCTCTTTCATTTCTATCATTTTATGTTCTAATATTCTATCTTTGAAAGCCTCCACCTACTCAGTTTTCTATATTCTAGCCTTCTAATATCTACTATCTAATTCTAGCGTCCTAATAACTAATATCTAAGCTCTAATGGTTCATATTTTCCAAGTTCTTTCACAGATCTTTCATTATATGCAGTTTCTCTGTCTTAGCAACGTTGCAGAAGACAAAATAAGGAAGCTCTTTAGCCGTCTCTCTAGAATCCAAATCAAGATACGGAGAGGAGATTTGCATGGCTGGGCACAGCTAATGATCTTTTCAAGTCCTATCTCTCACAGTTCCTCTTAGTCTTGACTGGGGCCCACAGCAATTAACTCCATTTTACAAACAGAGAGGTCCAGAGAGGGTATTCCACTTTTTTCTGGGCAACACAGTAAATCATTGACTGAATCACAACAAAACCAGACTTCAGCCACCCATCACGCTCGGCCTTCCCATGCTAGACTGGAATGTGACCTTTATGCTAGCAATTCTCACCTTTCCCCCTCCTCTGAGTATATCCTGCAGTCTCCCACCATCTCCTCAATTAAAACAAAACTCAAGGAGGTGAAGGATTATCACTGTGGCGGGGCTATGTTTCCAAATTCCCCAATGAGGCAGGTGGTTTCCTTCATGTCTGTATCAATCTGGCCAGGATGTTTGCTTCTCCCTTAAATCCACTGTGCATAATAAGATCAGAGGGACCTGTCAAACTCGAGTTAGAAACCAGCAAAGCAAATGGAAACTCCAGCCACCCTCGAGCCAGATTTCCACTGCCGACATCCCCCCCTCCCCATCACAGAGCAGTCTTTAATCCCTGGAAAATCCCCTGTGCTGTGGTAGCTTTGACCAGCTGACAACGAAAACAAATAGGTGGGTTAATTATTATAATTAATAACAATCATCATTATCTTTAAAATAGGTGAGGTCATTTCTGAGTGGATCATGGAAAAGTACATCTGTTGTTTTATATGGACATGTGACAGGGGAAAGAATGCTGGATTTAGAGGCAGAGGATGGGTTTGGCTTCTCAATCTTGCACTTCCTATCCAGATGACCTTCCCCAGGACCTGATGTCCCTTTGAACCTCAGTTTCCTTATCAATAAAACAGGGAACCCTTCCAGTACTTCTAGTACTTAACTGTCAGTATTCATTGCAAAAACTCATCCACTGAGAAGGACTGAACAAGTTGAATAAAGCAGATATAAGTGCATATTATTGTTCCAGAAGAAATCACAAAGTTGAGGAATTTGGAGAAACAGGAAGTTTTTATGAAATGATGAAAAGGGAAGGAAACAGAAAAGGGGGGTGGGAAGAATACTCATAATGACACAACAAAGTAAAGGGGAAAAATACTACAGTGAAACTGAGCAATTTTGGTGACCAGTCTGCCCCTCCCTCCCACCCCCACCTCTTCCCTGGAAAGACATCCCCCTCCTTGAGGGAGAGAGGTGAAGGATTATGGGTATGGAATGGTGCGTAACTAGTCATACCAGGTCATTATTTCAGTGGATTTTACTTAACTGCTTTTGTGACAAGGCAGAGCTTATTTGGGTGAATAGGAAGCATATATATATATATACACATATATATACTTACATATAAATACATATTATATATTATACTATATATGTATATATATATATATATATAATATGAAATTACAATGAGACAACTAGATGGATAGACAGTGGATAGAGTGCCACGCCTAGAGTCAGGAAAATCTGAATTCAAATCCAGTTTTGGACATGTATTAGCTGTGTGACCTTGGGCAAGTTACTTATTCTCTATCTACCTCTGTTTCCTTATATATAAAATAAAGATAATAACATCACCTGACTCCCAGGATAGTTTCAAGGATCAAATGAGATAATAATTGCAAAGCACTTAGTTTACATAGTGCCATAGTTTTAGTCTGACTCTTGACCATACCATTTGGAGTTTTCATGGCAAAGAGTGGTTTGCTATTTCTTTCTCTAATTCATTTTACAGATGAACAAACTGAGGCAGAGGTAAGTGACTTGCCTAGGGTCATACAGCTAATAAGTGTCTGAGGTCAGATTTGAACTCAGGAAGATAAGCCTTCCTGCCTCCAGACCCAGAACTCTATACATATTATGTATATGTATTATATACACAATATAGTACTATGTATCACTTACATAGTGCTATATTAATATTAGTTATCATCATCATCACTATTGTTATTGTTATTCCTAAAACATGAACAAAACTTTTTTAATGGCAAACAATTCAAACCAGAAATCGGACGGAGTAACAGAAAATCCAGACAGACAGACAGAGGTTCCAGAAGTTGTGAGGGTTGTATGAGAACAAGAAAACAATGAAGTCCCAAAGATAGAATCCTAATTAGGATTCCTTTTTACAGTCTTTGTTTCAGTAAAATAATGTTTAAGAGGAGGAATGCTTGCAGTATCATCTTCTATGTGTATTTTCTAATAGAAAGGAATAGGGGGGAAAAAGTGCTTTTACAGGATTCTGCAAAAGAACTTGGGGACAAATCTTTATTCTGTTTCTTGCTAGCCGTATGACACTGGACAAGTCACTTGATTTCTTTCTGGGCCTCTGTTTCCCTATCTGTAAAATAAGGTTTTTCCCAATCCTAAATCCTATAATGTAAATAAAATGCTTCATAACTGGCAGTGAAACTAGCCTGAATGTCAGCTATCTGTGTTATCTTTAACAAGAAGCTCCCCCCAGTGTGGGGGCTCTGAGTAGCCCTGAGAGGGACCTGGGAGACCAGATTCCACCCAATGCCTTCAGTCCTGGGGCATCCAAGGCTGCTCTTAAAGAGATGTCCCGGGCTGGAATATATTAGGAGAGGCTAGTGATCAAAAATGCGAGACGGAGCTGTTATTCTCATCGGAGAGGACAGGTTATAAAGACCAGGCCCGTGGCCAGAGAAGCCCTCCCAACTTTCCAGGGATAATAATGCATGTATGTCGCGTCTGAGATCCAGGATGACTCATTACTCTTTGAGAGTCCGTCTTGCTCCCCCCTGCCCAAGTCTCCTCTCCTCTTGGCTCAGGGTCTGATTCACTGCTGGGGTGGGTCATTCGGAGCACTTCTGCTCCTCCGACAGCTGGGAAGATCTTGTCTAGAGGCCAGGAAAAGGGAAGAGGGTGATAAAAAGTTCAGAAAGAAAACGAAAGACAAATCTTTCCTGGGGCTCCTGCAGTTACCATATGAAAAGATAGTGATTGAACAAGCAAATAAATGGGGGCTCTGGGTGTAGGGGAGGGTGGTACAGGAATGAAGATAGAGATTAGGAGCAGGTGTACTGGGGAGGGGAGGAGGAAGGCAAAAGAGAAGCTGTAATGGCCTGTTAGACTTGATCAGTATCTCTCTAGAAAGCAGAACTAGAATGAATGGGTAGGTAGATGGATTTCTTAACCATAAGAGCCGTCCAATAAAAAAATGGGCCCGTATCAAAAGAGTGAGCTCACCAATTTTTGGCCAGAGGCTGGAAGGGATGTTATAGAGAAAATGCATGCACTGAGTGGGAAATTGCACCAAATGATGCTCAAGGCCCTTCCGCTCCCAAGCACAAGGAGTACGATCATGTCACTTTCCTGCTTGAGAACCTTTAGTAGATTCC
The DNA here is from genome assembly GCA_023553655.1 of Myrmecobius fasciatus. Lineage (NCBI taxonomy): Eukaryota > Metazoa > Chordata > Mammalia > Dasyuromorphia > Myrmecobiidae > Myrmecobius > Myrmecobius fasciatus. The sequence continues at coordinate 226,225 of JAJPUD010000166.1, read as the reverse complement.
TGTTATCTCTAGAATAAAACACAAAGGCAAACTGTTTTCTTTATTATCTAAACTCAGCATTCTATTTCCCACCCTGTACATCTGCAGACTGTACCCCGTACTTAGAATGTACGCCCTCTTCACATCAGTCTCAACAGTCTCTCAGAACAAGTGCCTTACTTATTGGGGGGTTTTTTGGGGGGGATTTTACTTGCCCACAGTCGCACAGTTAATAAGTGTCTGAGGTTGTATTTGAACTCACCCCACCTGATTCCAGAGCCAGTGCTCTATTCCCTGGGCCACCTAGCTGCCCCACCTCCCTTCCTTTATGATTTCTCTCACATTCTACCTCCTATGATAATCTTTTCCTTATCTCCTCAGGGGTTAGCTTTTCTCTCTCTCTCTTTGTCTACAATAATGTATTTCTATGTTGTTATAATTAATAACTTAATTAATGCATTGCTTTTCCCTCTTAATTCAAATCCATTTGACATGTATTCCCCAATTCTACATAGTGTCTGGGAAATGATTCACAGAGTGAATCACATATTAAACATTTGGGGAAGTAGATAGAACGCCGGGCCTAGAATCAGGAAAACCTGAGTTCAAATCCAGCCTCAAACACTTAATAGCTGTGTGACTGGGAAAATCACTTCACCCTGTGTGCCTCAGTTTCCTCCTCTATAAAATTAGCTGAAGAGCAGGATGATTTCAGGCAGGACTCGAAAGATTTACATGAACTAATGCTGAGTGAAGTTAATAAAACCCAGAGAACATTGTAGCCAGCAACAACAAGACTATGTGATGATCAACTCTGATGGACATGGCTCTTTTCCACAATGAGGTGAGATTCAGGGAAATTCCAATAGATTTGTGATGGAGAGAGCCATCTGTATCTACAGAGAGGACTATAAGGACTGAATGTGGATCACAATATAGTATTTTTACCTTTTTGGTTGCTTTTTTTGTTTGTTTACTTGGGTTTTTTTCTTTCTCATTTTTTTTCCTTTTTTGATCTGATTTTTTTATGCAGCATGATAAATATGGAAATATGCATAAAAGAATTGCATATGTTTAACATATATTCTATTACTTGCTGTCCAGGGAAGGAGAGAAGAGAGGAAGAAAAATTTGGAACACAAAGTTTTGCAAAAGTGAATGTTGAAAACTATCGCTGCATATATTTTGAAAATAAAAAAGCTATTATTTAAAAAATAAAATAAAATAAAATTAGCTGAAGAAGGAAATGATGAACCAATCCAAGTATCTTTGCCAAGAAAACTCTAGAGGGTGTCACAAAGAGTCAGACAAAACTAATATGACAACAAATGGTAGTTAATTAATAAGTAATCATAGTAGTTAATTAGTAAATGCTTGTTGCATTGGATTAATGTCAATGGTGAAAGACAGCAGCCAAGAAAACAAATGCAGTTTTAGGATTCACTAAAAGAAACATAACATCCAGGAAAAGGGAAATGATAGCCCCTCTATACTCTGCCTTAGTTAGGCCATACCTAGGATATTTGGCTTTGTTCCAAACTTAGGAAAGACTTTGATTGATGCTCTGATAAGTATCTGAAGAAAAGCAATTGAGATAGTGAAGAGCCTTGAGTTCATGCCATAAGAGGATCCATTGAAGGATCTGGGGATGGTTAACTTAAGACAAGAGAAGCCATCAAAAGTACACAATAGCTGTCTCCAGCTATATGAAAGGCTATGTTTGGCCCCAGAAGCCAGCACTAAGAGCAGTGGATAGAAGTTGTAAAGATTCAAATTTAGGTTCAATGTAAGGAAAAAATCCCTAACAGAGTTGTTCAAAACTAAAAGAGGCTGCCTTGGGAAACAATGGACCTGGATAACCACTTGTCAATTAATGTTTTTCAGTTGTTTTAGTCCCGTCTAACTTTTTTTCTCCCTCAATAATAACTTATAAAGATAGCTTTCAACATTCAATTTTATAAAACTTTTGTCTTCCAAATTTTTCTCCCTTCCTTCCTTCCTCCCTCCTCCAGATAGCAAGCAATCTAATATAGGTTAAACATGTGCTATCCTTTTAAACATATTTCCATTTTTATCACGTTGCGCAAGAAAAATCCGACCAAAAAGAGAAAAAAAAAAAAACAAAAAGGTGAAAATACTATGCTTAAATCGACACTCAGTTCCCACAGTCTTCTCTCTGGATACAGATGGCTCTCTCCATCACAAGTCTATTGGAACTACCTTGAATCACAGCACTGCTGAGAAGAGCCAAGTCTGTTGCAGTTGATCATCACATAATCTTGTGTACAATGTTCTCTTGGTTCTACTCATTTCACTTAGCATAAGGTCATATGGCTCTTTCCAGGCTTTTCTGAAACACAATCAGCTTGTCATTTCTCATAGAACAATAATATTCTATAACATTCTTATACCATAACTTATTCAGCCACTCTCCAACTGATGGGCAGCCACTCAATTTCCAGTTTCTTGCCACTAAAAAAGAGCTGCTACAAACATTTTTGCACAGGATGGTCCTTTCCCCTTTTTTATCTCTTTAGGGTACAGACTGTGGACACAAACGGTAAAACTGCTAGATCAAAGGGTATGCAGTTTTATAGCCCTTTGAGCATAGCTTTAAAATTGTTCTCCAGAATGATTGGATCATTTTGCAACTCCACCAACAATATATTAGTATTCCAATTTTCCCACATCCTTCCAACATTTATCATTATCTTTTTCTGTCATCTTAGCCAATCTAAAAGGTACAAGGCGATACCTCAGAATTGTTTTAATACTGATTTAGAGCATTTTTTCATGTATATGTCCAACTCTTTATGACCCCATTTGGAGTTTTCTTGGCAAAGAAACTGGAGTGGTTTTCCATTTCCTTCTCTAGCTCACTCTACAGTTGAGAAAACTGAGACAAACAGGGTAAAGTGATTTGCCCAGGGTCACACAGCTAGTAAGTGTCTGTGACCAGATGTGAATGCATGTCATCCTGACTCCTGGTGATTTATCCATGGTGTCACCTAGCTGCCTCAACTATGTTATACAGGGGAATCTTTTTTTTTTTTTTTTTGGTTATAGATAAGACTAGGCTCAATGGCTTCTGTTTTTGTCAAACTCTGGTATTTTATGACTGAATAACTTACCTTCCTTACCCTCAAGGCATATAAAATAGAAATGATAATATACAGATCCATAAAATTCATAACTAGCAATAGTAGGAAGCACGTGATATAGTAAAGTAATGCAGTAAATAGTAAGTTAGTAGAATTAGCATATAAAAAATTCACTTCCATTTGGGGTAGTCTAGAAAGGCTTCCTGAAAGAGGTTAGCTATAAATTAGAACTTGAAGGATGGGAGAATTTAGTTAAACAGAAAGCAAGGAGAAAGTAAGGGAACAATCTAAGCAAAGGTAAGAAATAATAATAGTTCACATTTATATAATTTTCTTATATATCATTCCAGGGTCAGCTAGGTAGGACAGTGGACACAATGCCATTCCTGAAATCAGGAAGACTCATTTTCCTGAATTCAAATATCATTTCAGACACTTACTAGGCAAATAACTTACTCCTGTATGCCTCAGTTTCCTCATCTGTAAAAATTTAGCTGGAGGAAAAAATGACAAAACAGCCCAGTAACTTTGCCAAGAAAGCCCCAAATGGGGTCAGGAAGAGTCAGACATAGCTGAAATGACAGGAAAGATAGGACTTTGTTTAAACTTCAAGAATTATCTCTATTTAATAAGAAAGAAAAATTGGATACAAAAAGGTCACTTGATTTGTCCAAGGTGACAAAACTAGTGGAATGATGGTTAAGACTCAACTTTATTTCTTTAGAATTCAAGTACAATGCCACTGAACCAAGCTACTTCTCTTGTGTATGAGGTATATGATGATCAGTGAGTAGGCCAGCAGGTCAGAAAGAAAATGAGAAGAGGGGATTAATGGGACATACCACTAGAATGATAAGTAGATCGGGGCCTGACAAAATTGAAGTCTTTGAATGAAAAGTCAAGTCTTCTAAACTCTATAAGTATTGGGGAGCTAGTGAATATTTTAGAACAGAAAAATGATTTGAATAGAAGAAGAATATGATCAGAATGCTATATTAGGAAGATTAATTTGGTACCAGCCTGCAAAATGGATCACAGGAAGAAGAACTGAAAGGAGATGCATTAGAATAATATTATAAGGTATAAGGTAATGAGGCTTTCATCGAGGGAAATAGGAAGAGAAAGGAAATGATCGATGTTAGAAATATCCAGAAAGAAAACAACTACATGATTTTGTGCTGTCAGATATACCCAATAAAAGCAAAGGGAGAAATTGCCTCCTGTGTGGTGAGTGTTTTGCTTTTTCAATGGCACCATATGTCCGTGTATTAAAATGACAGAACTAGAATCAGGATATCTGAGTTCAAGTCTTGCCTTTGCTAGTGATGTAATTTTTGTTGCTGTTGTGGCTGTCAGGACTAGTAACTGTGGGAAAGTTGTTTTTACTTTCTAAATCTCAGTTTCCTTATCAGCAAAATAGGAGAATTGGATTAATCACTAAAGTCCCTTCCAGTTCTAACCTTATATTTTGAGATAATGTTGAACAGAAGCTAACCTACCTGGCAAACAGAAGGGAAGGAGGCCCTTTGCAGCCTCCCTGAACAAGGATTGTTCTAGCATCAATGGGCAGATCCCTAGAAAAGATCAAATTCATCCTTTTCCCTCAGACTCTATTTCTTTTCTGGGTGCTCCCTGGCAAATATCTCGGTTCCCTTGACCCAAAGATATAGTCTTAGTGACCGAAGGGAGAGTAAATTGCACGACATTAATCAATTAAAATGTACTAGCTTTCTATGTGTCAATTATTGTGTTTTAAGTGATGGGGCCATAAATACAAAAATGTACCTGCCCTCAATGAGCTTACACGCTAAGTGAAAGACAACACATGTAAGAGTGTGGGGGCTACTTGCATGCTTTCCTAACTCTCTGGATATGAGCTCCTTAAACAAGTCAAACAGAAAGACTGCAGTCGATAAGAAAGAAGAGGGGGAAAAGGCCCCCAGGCGAGTCAGGGCATGGACCTCTGCCCCACTGGGTTTCTAAGAACAATCACAAAGGCCTTTATTCTGTGGATGGAGGCCTTAAGGACTTCAGGGGAGCAAAATTTATTCATGCTTCCCAGAGTGCTTCCCAAGTATCCCACATCTGGGCTCAATGGTCTCTGAAGTCCGTTCCAGGTCTAATAGTCTATGGATCAATCCCGTTTTAAGATGGGATTCAACTGTTGTTAACAGCAAGTGATGTCCCCCTCACCCTCCTTCCTCCCATCCCCACCCCCATCAGAGGATGATGGCCAACCCCTCCCCCAACCCCTGTAAAAATCGGGCCCTGCATCCGGTCCAGAGCCAGGGCTACTATCTCTGATTCAGCAGGGCCTTTGATAAGAAATGTTATCCCTTTCTCTGTAATTTACCCTGTCAGATAAGGATCTCTATCAGGCTCAAACATATGGCTGGTTACAGAACACAGGCCAAGGGAGGAGGATAATTTATTTTGCTCAAACTAAAGGCCCTGGGCGTCCCAGAAAAGTGGATTGAATGAAAACAGCAAGAGCCAAATTACACTCTACTTTTGAGTTGGGGGTCTTGATCTATTCCCATGCATTATGAGGCAATTGATGTAAGCTAATGGAGAGGGCATTATGGGGGTTCCTCTGAAAGACTCTGTGTGCAATGCAAAGCTAGGCCGGCTGCAGCCCTGTGAACCTAAGAAACTCACCTTGCCGAGAAGTCAAATGCCATCAATCATAGACCCAGAAAATGTTAAGGTCTGAAAAGAGCATATCCCTTTCCTTCAATATCAGGATAAACTCATGTCCAGAAGGAAGAAGTGATTTGTGTAGGGTCAAAAAAGTAGCATCAAAGGTCCCTGAAGACACTAGTATTCTTCCCACATTTTGGACATGTGTAACTTCTAATACTAATATTAAAAGTACTCCTATTTTAAGATTATTATGCATTATTACATGAAGCCTAGAAAAAAAGCAACACACAATTTTGTATATTATTGGAAATGCTAAAGAAAAGGGAGAGGGATTTCCTTTATGAGTTTTTCATCTTCTTGATGGCAGTATTGGAAGCAACTGGAAGACTTGAGTTCCAATGCTACCTTTGCCTCCCCCATTGATGCCTTTTTTTTTAATAGACCTAGTTAGTAGGATTGGGGCAGTGAGATGGCACAGTGGATAGAGCATTGGGCCAGGAGTCAGGAAGGCCTGAGTTCAAATCCAGATTCAAACAATTATTGACTGGGTAATCCTGGGTGAGTCACTTAATCCTATTTGCCTTAGTTCCTCATCTGTAAAATGGACGCAGAAGGAAATGGCAAATCATTCCAATATCTCTGCCAAGAAAACCCCAGATGGAGTCACAAAGAATTGAACACAGCTGAAATAACTAAACACCAAAAACAAAATGGGATGAGGAAGCTTAGAAAGAACCCTAGATTGGGGCCTAACAGAAATAAATTTGAGTTTTCACCTCCTCCACTTAGGACCCTGGTTGGATCCCTGCCCTTCTGAGTCTCAGGATATAGATTGGCAATTAAAGCTGTCACCTAATAAATAGAGATGATTTTATAGATATCAAATTCCCCACTGGAGTCTTCAAGGAAAGGTAATTTGTTGGAGATGTTGAATTAATTCCAAAATCAGACCAGGATTGTACTACATGAACCTGGAGATCCTTTCCAACTCTAACATCCTATGATCAAGAAAATAGACATAAAACTAAAAGGAAGTATATTCATTGATCTCTGTACTATACTTTCCACACTGTGCATAGTAGGGTAGACACTAATGTACAATTCTAGTCAACTCCAACAAGTTGGAGCCAAAAAGGAAATTAATGAGAGTGATAGAAAGGAAGAAAGGGAGGAAGGAAGGAAGGAAGGAAGGAAGGAAGGAAGG
>JAJPUD010000166.1:188601-219198 GCA_023553655.1 Myrmecobius fasciatus | reverse complement strand
AGGAAGGAAGGAAGGAGGAAGGAAGGAAGGAAGGAAGGAAGGAAGGAAGGAAGGAAGGAAGGAAGGAAGGAAGGAAGGAGGGAAGGAAGGAAGGAGGGAAGGAAGGAGGGAAGGAAGGAAGGAAGGAAGGAGGGAAGGAAGGAGGGAAGGAAGGAAGGAAGGAAGAGAATCATTAAAACTTTTTTTAAATTTATAATAGAGAACATAAGGAAATCTAGAGGGGCACACAGTTTAACAGTACAACCTGTGAACCAGTGAGCTGAATTTTTTATATACTTTAAAAACAAGACAGTAGGGGCAGCTAGGTGGCGCAGTGGTTAGAGCACCAGCCCTGAAGTCAGGAGGACCTGAGTTCAAATCTGGTCTCAGACACTTAACATTCCCTAGCTGTGTGACCCTGGGCAAGTCACTTAACCCCAATTGCCTCAGCAAAAACCAAAAAAAAAAAAAAAAAAACAAGACAGTACAAGGATTCATGTTGTCACATATAATCTTTTTCTGTTTTTCTTTGAATATGAAAATGTTCATGTTTATTATTGTTGCTCAGGTTCTAAATTGCAAAAAAAAAATAAAAATCAGCATCCTGAAAAAAATGAGATTTAAACTGCTTTTTTATTTTTATAAAGTTTCACCATGTACTTCTCATTTGTTTGTCAAAACAACCCCATAAGAACCTAGTGTGAATATTATTATTCCCATTTTACAGATAAAAAAATTGCGATTCAAAGAGGTTAAGTGATCCATAATTAATTGAAAAACTAGGAAGTGGCAAAGGCTTAGATTTGAACAGGAGTGACTGTGGAAATACCACTGGCTTTGGGATCACAGTATCTGGATTCATATTCTACTTTCCTCCCTTATTCCCCAGCCAGCTCTGAACAGGTATGAATTGGGACAAATCCTTTAACCTATCTAGATCCCTCTTTCTTCATTTATAAATTAAGATGATTGTACAAAATGACCTCCAAAGTACATTAGAATGCTAGAGCAATGATCTATGACCCCAATCCAAGTCTAAGGGAACATGATTCCAACCTGCTGCCTTCACCTGAAATAAAATGAACTGAATAACTGTCGCACATGATTTTGCTTTTTTAGGGAGATAAAAAAAAAAAAAACTATTGGTTTAATACATTATGAAGTTTCTGGAGTACCTGTGAATTTCAGGGTAATGCTCTATCCTTGCTCTCTATTACCATAGTTAAAACAGAAACATCTCTAACTAAAGAAAAAAAGGGCCTAAGCTAAAAAAATGGTATTTGGTACAAACAGTACCCTAAATAAATATACACAATAAGACACAATTCTTGGAAATGCTAATATGGGAATTTGTTTTGCATAACTATGCATATTTCTTACAATGATTTTTTTTCTTTTGGGGGGGGCTAGGGAGGAGGAAGAGATAAAACAAATTCTTATTAATAAAAAATTAAACTTTTTAAAACTAGCAGCATTTTTTAAATCAGAAAATTAATCTGATAAGATTCCTTACCTCTCTCAAAAAGAACACTGTGGGAGACATCACTCATGTATGTCACTTTTTCTCCATACTAACTCATCATTCACCATACTAATTCAGGCCCTTATGATCTCCCTTTATTGTAACAGCTCTCCAATTGGTTTCTCTGGCCATAAGTCTCTCTTCTCTTCAATATGTTAGCTGCCAAAATGATTTTTATAAAGTAGATCTACAGATCTAAGCAAGGTACCCTCTCCTTAATCCCCCACCCCACTACCTATTACCTCCAGGAGCAAATTTAAAGTCTTCTGTTTAGCTCTTAAAGCTCTTCCTTACCTAGCCCCTTTTTATCTTCCAATCAATTAATAACATTCATTCATTAAGTGTCTACTAAATGCCAGGCATTGTGCTAGGTTCTGGTGATATAAATACAAAAAAAGAAACAACCCTCTTGCAATGAGTTTACAGTCTAATGTGGGAGACAAATATATGCATATACATATATGTATATATATAACATGAATATAAAACAAGTAAATATAAATATATACAAAAGTGGTTCAGTACAAGGCAGCTAGGTGGGTTCAATGGCCAGAGCATTGGTCTTAGTATCAGAAAGACTTGAAGTTTATTAACTGGAAAGTCATTTACCCTGTTAGCCTTAATCCACTGAAAAAAGAAATGGCAAAGCTCTCCAGTATCTGCCAAGAAAGCCCATGGACAGAATTAGAGTGCTGTAGTCCACAGGATCTGGAAGAATCAAACACAACTGAAGAATAAAGTTCAGTACAAGATAATTTGAGAGGGAGGAGACAAATTTTCATGTAGAAGATGGTATCTGAGCTACATATCTTAAAGGAAGAAAGTTTCTACCTTTCCAGTCATTTTACATATTCATCCTCTCTGCATCCTCTATGATCCAGCTCCATTAACATACTAGCTATTCCCTCTACATGGCATTCAATGATTTTGCATTCATTGACTATCCCTCATAACTAGAAATGTTCTTCTACCTTATGTGGGCTTCTTAACTTTTCTGACTTTCTTCAAGATTCAGATCAAATCCCACCACTTCAACAAAACTTAGTTCCTACCCCTACTCCCTAGACTAGGCTAATGTTTCCCCTCTCAGATTATTTTCCTCCACTCTGTATATATCTTATACGTACCTAATTATTTATATATTGTTTCCCCCATTAGAATGTGACCTCCCTGCAGCCAGATTATTCTTCCTCACTCTGTATATATCTTATATGTCCCTAATTATTTATATATTGTTTCCCCCATTAGAATGTGACCTCCCTGTAGCCAGATTATTCCTCCCCACTCTGTATATATCTTATATGTACCTAATTATTTATATATTGTTTCCCCCATTAAAATGTGAGTTCCCTGAAGCCTTTCTCTGTCCTTTTTTATACCCCTTCTGCCTAGCACATAGCAAATAAGCACTTGATAAATGTTCATTGATCGATTGCTGGGGTTTGAATCCCAGGAATAACCATAAATAGCTATGTAATCCATAGCAAGTCCCTTCTCTTTGGGGTTGGTTTCCTTGCACTATCCACTTCACACAAGGTTGCTATGAGGATTCTCAGATCATTGATTTAAAGCTGGAAAGGACATCAGACCTCGTTTAATTTGACCTCATTTTGCAAATAAAGAAGAGATATGACTTGACCAAAATGACATAGGTAATAAGTGGAAGTGGGATTTGAACCTGGGTTTTCTGAGTTCATATTTGTTCCATCTTCCTCCAGAACACAAAAACTATAAGGCTCTTAGAACCTAGAAACTGCATCAGCCAGATCTCTTTGCCAATAGGAGATCTATGAGAGTGGAGATTTTGAATGCAAACTCCTTTATAAAATCTTACTAAGAAGGATGGTAGAAGAATATTAATAGCATCGCCTCACAAAAAGGGAGAGGGAAGGGGAAATTTACATTTACACACAGCTTGGCAAGAATCTCATTGAAGAAAAATCATCCCAATGGCTTTTAAAATTGAAATTACCTTTGTCCTTCAAGTGCTACAGGGATGTGCATTGTCCTCATGAAAACAGAAGGGAAACAGATTTGACCAAGCTCTGAACAATTCAAACTGCTATCCATTATAAACCTATGAGGAATTCAGGAAGCATTTTTTAAGTATCAACTGTGTACAGAGCACTGGAGTAGACACTAGGGAAGAAAGATAGTGTAGGTGATTATTATGATGTGTTTCCTATAGTCTAGTACCCAAATTCTTAAACTGTGGTTTGCAACCCTATATGGGATTGTGTAACTGAAAGTGAAGATTGTGAAATTATGATTTATTATAAGAAAATACGTGTTTTGTATATCTATTTAAATACCTATATATTCTGGGGTCATGAAAATTTTTCTTAGGTGAAAAGAGGTAACAAGTGGGAAAAAAATTGATCCTTGGTCTCGTAAATGGTTATGCGAGAAGCAGTGGGGAAGGGATAGGGGTAGGGTATCTAATGGTGTATTGGAATAGGGGTTCAAATTTAGAATTAGGAAGATGTGAGTTCAAGCATAGTCTTTAACCCATGTGACCCTGGGCTTAGCCTTAGTGTCCCCAATAGAATAGGTTGCAGAAACCTTACTGATTTTCATTAATAGAGCGAATTTCCTTACTGGGATTCCCTGAACCATTGAAATCACAGATCAAAAAAAAAAGGGAGAAGAAGGGAGGGAGAAAGAGGAAGAGGGAGGAAGGAGGGGAGGAACGAGAGGCAGAGAGAGAGAAGGAACAAAATAGTCAACAAGACAAAGCTTCCACCAAGAAGACAGAAGAGGTCTGAGTGGAGGTCACTGATATGGAAAAGGGGTGAAGGGGCAGGGTGTGGTGGGCAGGCCCTCCTGGGAGACGTTGTGATAGCAGTGTTATCTGGGAACAATGGAAGTAACGGGTTTCATGTAGTGGTTCTCAGGCAAACCATGAGAAAGCTCTAGGAACAGAAGACAAGGAGTTCCAAGAAGCAATCTCCTCCCCCCTCCCAGCCAATCTAAAGCCAGCTCAATTTTCCCCTACCTTCTGGCTCTGGGTTTATTAAATTGGTTGGGAACTCACTGAAAGACAAATGATCCCATTAAGATCCTGTAGTGAGCAAGAGGACACTATGCTAGGTTCTAGAATTACAAAGGTATCCCTCAAGAGGATACATCCCAACAGCAGAATAGAGGAGAAATACATGTGCAGGAAAGCTAGGACACAAAATAAGGCACTGGGATAGAAAAGCATTTATTAAGTGCCTACTGCATGCCGAACACTAAGGATACGAGTAGAAAAGCAAGGCAGTCCCTGCTCCCAAGAAGCAGTGTGGTAACTGTAAAGCAGAAACCCGAGGGAAATTTGTCGAGAGAGAACCTGGGAGAATTCAAGAATTGAAGGATGGGGGCCACTCAGATAGACCATCAAGGAAAGGAAAAACTTCAACAGGTGTTGGGAAGGGGATGGGGGAGATGAGAAGTCTCCTCCAAACATAGTCAGCAAGAGCTGATTGTTGTTGTAATTAGTAATAATAATAATAAGGCAGCTAGGTAGCATTGTGAATAGAGTTCCAGATCTGGAATAGAGAAGACTCATATTCCTACTTCAAACCCATCTTCACTAACTGGGTGACCCTGGACAAGTCACTTAACCCTATTTGCCTCAGTTCCTCATCCACAAAATGAGCTTAAGAAGGAATGGCAAACCAGTCTACTATTTCTGCCAAAAAAAAACTGGATCACAAAGAATTAAACACAATTGAAAAATGACAGAACAAAAATGACAATAATAATGTCAAGTTCAGTTGGATATTGAACATGTAAAGGGAAATAGTAAGCCCTAAGACTGAAAAGTTAAGTGATCTCATACCTTCCCTAGTAAGGGTTCAATGATTTTCTTTTTTTTTTAAATGAGGACAAAAGTCTTCTAGAAGAACAAGGACTTTAGTCTTTCCCAAAAAGTCATGAAATTTCAAGAAGAAAGGGGATTTACAGTGACTCTAAAGGTTTCTCCTGTTATATCAAAGGTCCTGGCCCTCCAGTGTCTATACTGTGGGCCCTCACTTACAAGACCATTATCCTAAAGGTGGTCCCTGTCTCTAACTCTGAGGATTATTGTTTGCCCACAAGGTAACAGAACCCAACTAGCTTCTTGGGCAGAGATGAATTGTAGCCAATTCTGAAAAAGGTTTGACCTAAATTAAGTAAATGGATCAATGAAACCATGTGATGGGAGAAGTCAGGAGAAGACAAGGGATCAGAACCTGTCTCACACTGTTCAGAAAGGGCAGAGGGATGGCTTTATAATTAGTCTCAATAAGGAGAAATTTCAGGAAGGCAGATTTCACCTCAATGTGAGAAGGAATTTCCTAACAATGAAGAGAACTGTCCTTTGAAGTAGGAAGTTCTCCATAACTGGTTGTATTAAGGCAGAGACTTGATAGCTATGTGCTAGAGATACTGAAGATGGAATTGTTGCACGAGTAAAGGGGATGGTAGAAGTGACTGGAGATCACTTGAATATCCTAGGTCTAGCCTTCTATACCCATTTATTTTCAGACCATGCCAGGTTTTTTTATTACCAAATGTAAAACACACGCAAAGACTTGCTCCATAAAAACACATTTTGGAGCAAGCAATGGGAAATGATGGAGAGAACAATCAGGCTCTCATAATTTACTTCTCAACCACATGATTCACACCAACATTTCCCCCTTGGAAGGAGCTGTGAGTCACCAACCATCACTATTCTCTGCCGGACCCTTAGTGGATGACCTCTCTCTTTTAGCATCTGGGATTCTGGTATATTTTAACTATGTTCTAAAGTTTCCTATGGCTCTAATATTTCCACCACTTCTTCATATTATTGAGCATATGTGCTTATATATGTCTCCTTTCCTTCCTCTCCTTTCCAGTTATAATGTGCCATAAAGGAAGGCTGGAGCTACCTTTGCATCTCCCTCAATGTCTGGAACAGGTCTTTGCAGTTAACAGGTATTCAGTGAAGGAATAAAAGACGGGGATACAGTTCAGGGTTTTGAAACCGCTATTTGTTGAGCTGATAACAACCACAGAGAAGTCTGTTGTATTCCTGGGGCTTGTATCCCTGACATAACAGAGAACCTCCCAACTTATCAAAACAGAAAGCCACTACTCAATTCTGGTAATTCACATGGACACAAGTGATACTGTCAGTGGGAACCTGGAGAGTATTGCCAAAGATTGTGAAGTCTTGTGAAAGAAACTGAAGATCATGGGGAACAGACTGTCTTCCTCACTTCTCCCATTTATAGAGAAGAGAAAAGCTGATTTGGGAAGTGAACAGCTAGCAAAGAAAGTGGCAGATTTCTTGGTCGTGGCTTAAAATATAGGGGTGCGGAATCCTGGCCAGAGATAGAATATACCTACCTAAGCCAGCAAGAATATGTTTACTTTTCATCTTACAAAACATCAAAAGAATGGGGGGAGAGAAAATTATTTGTACCCTATTTATAGACAACAACAAGGGGTTACTAAATGGCACAGTGGATAGAGTACTGGGTCTGGAGTAAGTAAGAATGATTTTGAGTTCTAAATTGGTCTCAGACACTTACTGTGTAATCCTATGTAAGTCACCTAACCCTATTGCCTCAGTTTCCTCATCTGGAAAATGAGCTGGAGAAGGAAATAGCAAACCACTCCTGTTTCTTTGCCAAGAAAACCACAAAGGGGGTTATGAACACAACTGAAAAATGACTGAAATAGATACCAAAGAGAATAGTTACAGAGCAGGAATAAGAAGAGATGCTGAGACATCCCAAAGTTCACAGGAAAAAGAAAATCAAATAGTTAGATCTGTGACCTTAAATATTTAGGAAATAAGCAAGAGGAACTAAAGTCCTACCACAAGAAGGCCCATTTAACCTCATAACAGAAAGTTGGTGGAATGAAAGCCATGATTAGACTAGAGATTTGAATAATCACACTAAAGTCAAAAGAAAACCAGAAAGGTTAAAAGGCAGTAGTGGTATACCAGAAGTGTTTAGGGAAAGCAGGGCACTGGTATATTAAGAAGGCATACTCATGTGAAGAAATCCAGGGAGGGGGGATGAAAAACACAGTGGAAAATATTTGGGAGATCAATGGAGGGAGGAAAAGAAGGGATTTTATTATCAGACTATACTATGGATTAACTATGCACTCTAGTGCAGTCCCTTATCACTTCACACATGGATTACTGCAATAGCCTGCTGGTAGGTCTGCCTGCCTCAAACCTTCCCACTCTAATCCATCCTCCATTCAGCCATTAAAGTGATTTTCCTAAAACACAGGTCCAATCATGTCACACCCACCCCCTACTCAATAAACTCCAGTGGTTTCCTATTGCTTCAAGGATCAAATACAAAGTGTTCTGTTGGGCGTTTAAAGCTCTTTATAACCCAGTCCATTTCCCAATTTTATACCTAATTTCCTGATAGTACTCTTCAATGCAATGGCACTGGCCTCCTGGCTATTGCATGAACAAAACACTCCATCTCTTAGTTCTAGGCATTTTCTCTGTCTGTCCCCCATGTCTGAAATGATCTTCCTCTTCCACTCCTATTACTGACCTCCCTGGTTTCCTTTGTCCCAACTAAAATCCCATCTTCTATAGGAAGCCTTTTCTAACTCCTCTTAGTTACAATGCATTTTCCTCTGTTGATTATTTCCTATTTATTCTACCTATAACTTGCTTTGTATATATTTGTTTGCATGTTGTCTTCCTGATTAAATTGTTAACTCCTTGAGGGCAAGGGACTATCTTTTGCTTCTTTTTATATCCCCAGCACTTAGCACAGTGCATGGCACATAGCAGGCATTTAATAAATATTTGTTAATTGATCAATTAAACTAGATGGAATGAAGAGTTTGATTAGGAATTTGAGGAAAAGTTACAAGCCAAGTGTAAATATATTAAAAAGGACTTTAATTATCCAACTATAGCTCTTTCTCTGCCAAAAAAGTGAATAGATAAAAACTGCTTAACTTGCCTCAATGATAACTTCATCCTTCAAAGGGGGGGTAATCTGATTCATATTAGGTGAGAAGCTTTGACTACTGAGACAGAATTACAGAAATATTGAGGGAAAGTGATCAATCCTCCCTAAAGCTGATTAATAGAGAAAAGCATAATCTGACATGTCCCTTAGAAGCAAATTTCAAAGAGTTCAGATAAAAGAGAGATATACAACTAAGATTCTTTAATGTAAAACTCTCAAAAATGACATTCTGAAATCACAAAAGGAAAGTATTTAAATGAAGGTAAAAAACAGGAGTTGACTGAAAGAAATCAATGTACATCCTCAAGTAATATATGCTTGGTAAATTGAATTATATCGAATTGAAATCGTCAACCAACTTTGAGTTTTAAAAACTCAAAAAAATGATGCAAAAGAAGACAATGGAGCTAGCTGTGTGACCCTGGGCAAGTCACTTAACCCCAACTGCCTCAACAAAAAAGCAAAAAAAAAAAATGACAATAGAGGATGAACATGATACTATGCCATGGTCCTGTAAAAACATCATGAGGTGTCAAAATTCAGAAAGAGGCAAGGCTGTTTAGAGTACCCAAGGACAACAGAAAAATTACTATTGATGGAAAGATGAAAATCAAAAGAAGGAATGAGATGGGTGCTTGGAGTGGAGGGGAATAATGATAACTAACAAAAGAGAGGGAGGCAGATGGTCCAATAGAATATTCAACTTAAAGACGGAAAAACTTGAATTCAAATCCAGACTCTAATATTCACTAGCTATGTAATTTTGGGTAAGTCCTTTAACTTTCCTCAACAGTAAAATGGAAATAATAATGGAATCTAGCTCCTAGGGTTGCTTTAAGGATCAAATGATATAATACTTGTAAAGGTCCTGATATAAAATAGGTACTATATAAATACTATTATTGTTAATAGAGAATACCCAAAGTTGCTAAATTTTGGTTTTGTTTGTAGTTTTTTTGTTTCCACTTTGCAGTGGAAAAGATGGAATAAACAAGGAGTTGATACCTAAAATAAGTATGGACATAATAAGATATTACTTTGTTGCCCTAATTCAAGTCATTTTGCTCACATGAATTATATTCTTGGGACTGAAAGAACTGACAGATATGATTGCTAACATATCAGAGAGATGGTAAAGTACAGAAAAGATACTAAGAAACTGGAAAAATGCCCAAAGATGGCATTTGCACACTGTACCCAGTAAATGAGCTTTCCTGGGTTTTCTGGAAAAAGTCTAGAAAGTATCACTAGAAATAGTAAACATCAAAGAAAGGAAAAGGCGATTACAAGGTAGCAAGACTCCATCAAGTAAAGGTCATGCCATACTAAAATTATTTCCTGTCATAAAAGGGTAACTAAAATGATGAGAAATGCTGTAAATATAGCTTGCCTAAACTTGATAAAATCTCCTACACTCTTCTTGTGGAAAAGATGGAGAATTGTGATGAGATAATAATATAATTAGATGAACTCAGAACTTGGTGAGTGTCCAGAATAAGTCTTTCATGATCCAATGTCAGTTTGACCAGAGGTCTCCATTGGAGTATCCCAGATATGTGCTTGGTCCTGTACTATTTTTAATCAATTAACATTTCTAACTAATGACTAGATAAAACACTCATTCATTTTTAAATAATATTTTATTTCTCCCCAAATGTATGTCAAAACCATTTTAACATTTTTTTAAGTTTGAGTTCCAAATTTTATCCCTCCCTTACTTTCCTCCTCACTCCCTCAGATAGTGATCAATCCAATATAGTTTATACATGTGGAATCATGTAAAACATTTCCATATTAGTCATTTTGTATAAGAAGACAAAAAAAGAGAATGAAAGAAAGTGAAAAATAGTAGGCATTAGTCTGCATTCAGACAATATCAGTTTTTTCTCTGGAGGCAAATAGCAAGTTTCATTCTAATTCCTTTGGGAGTGTTTTGGATCATTGTGTTTCTGAGGATAACTAAGTCATTCCCAATTCTTCATCATACAATATTGCTGTTACTATGTACAATATTCTCCTGCCTCTGCTCACATCACTTTTCCCCAGTTCATAAAAGTATTTCTATGTTTTTTTAAATCATCTTGCTTGTCATTTCTTATAGCATAATAATATTCTATCCCTTGTTCAGCCACTCCCCAATTGATGGGCATCTCCTGGATTTCTAATTCTTAGCCACCACAAAAAGAGCTGCTATAAATATTTTTGTAAAAAATATGTCCTTCAGAGAAAGGGACCCACATGTGCAAAAATGGTTGTGGCAGCACTTTTCATAGTATCGAGAAACAGGAAACTGAGTGGATGCCCATCAGTTGGAGAACGGCTGAACAAATTATGGTATATGAATGTTATGGAATATTATTGTTCTGTAAGAAACGACCGGCAGGACTATTTCAGAGAGGCCTGGAGAGACTTGCATGGACTGATGCTGAGTGAAGTGAGCCGAACCAGGAGATCACTATATACGGCAACATCAATGTTATAGGCTGATCAACTCTGATGAACATGATTCTTTCCAACAAAGACATGATTGATTGATGCCAGTTCTAATGATCTTGTGATGAAGAGAGCCATCTACACCCAGAGAGAGGATTGTGGGAACTGAGTGGGGACCACAACATAACATTCTCACTCTTTTTGATGGTGTTTGCTTGCATTTTGTTTTCTTACTCATTTTCTTTCCTTTTTAATTGGATTTTTCTTGTGCAGCACGATAAGTGTATAAATATGTTTCTATACATTGGATTTAACATATATTTCAACATGTCTAATATATATTGGATTGCTTGCCATCTAGGGGAGGGATTGGGGGAAGGAGGGGAAAATCTGAAACACAAGGCTATGCAAGGGTCAATGTTGAGAAATTATCCATGCATATGTTTTGAAAATAAAAAGCTTTATTTAAAAAAGGAGGGAAATGCCCTTCCCTCCCCACCATGTTTTTAGGGGGTGCTCTTTGAGATATGGACCTATAGTCATTCAATTTGAAAGTAACACAGAGAAGAAAGAAATGGCTGGCACACAATCATAGAGTCTGGATTCAAAAAGACTTTGCCAGGTTAGAGCACTGAGCTGAGTCTAGAAAGCTGAAATGCAGTAGGGGGACAATGGAAAATCATACTTGGATTCAAAAACTTAGCTCCATAAATATAAGATAATAGCAAGCATTTATAAAATGCTTTACAACGATGATCTCACTTGATCCTCACAACGACCTGTGAGGAAGGATCCCCATTTTACAGATGAGGAAATGGAGGCAAATAGAGTTTAAGTTACTTGATCAGTCACACAGTTGGTGAGCTTCTAAGGGAGGATTCAAACTTGTGTCTTCCTGCTTCTAAATCTAATGCACTGTGCCATTTCTACAAGCGTGGTTAGATAAAAGAGATGAGGGTTTTAAGGGACTGCTAGTTCAGTTGGAGTCAGCACTGTGCTGAGATAACCAAGTAGGTCAATGCAGTCTTGGGCTATGTTAAAGGGGCTATAACTTCTAAGAATAAGGAGATGAGATTCTCTCTGCATCTGTTCAGACCACAATTGGAACAGTGTATTCTGTGGTAGAGACCCTGGCTTTAAAAGGACACTGATGCACTGGAAATTGTTCTGAGGAGAGCAGTGAGTGTTGCTGCAGGTCCTTTCTTATGAGGACGGATGAAGGAATTGAGGGCATTTAGCCTGGAGAGGAAGGGTCAGGGAGATGTGGCAGATAGCTGCCTTCAAGATTTCGAAGGAATATCCCATGGAAAAGAGATTCAATTCATGTTCTTGGAGCCCAAAGAGCAACAGGAGCAACAAGTAGGATCTCCTGGAGAAAGGAATTTAGACTTGATATTGGGGGGATGTGGTCATCTTAAAAATTAGAGCTGTCTCGGAGTGAAATGGACTGCTTACTTCTTAGAGGTCTTCAAGCACTGGCCACATGACCATAGATTAAGGAGAGAATCATTTCAAGTGTGAGAGGCCCTTAGATGGCCATTGAGAATACTTCCAATCTAAAATTCTGCTTTAAAAGACACACAGAGAAACAAAGAGACAGACAAAGAAAATTAGAATTGGAAGGGATTTGGGGGGTCATTAAATGATTTATTTTATGTACTTTTTTTCACAGGCAAGAAAAATGAAGTAAAAGCAGAGGTGTGCTGGAACCAACTCCAACAGCTTGGAGAGCTAGTTGTTATATTTACAGTATGTGTTTACACTTTAAAAATCAGCAAATGCTACAAATTTGGGCTTGATGTTTTGATTTGACTGTCTAGACTTAATAAAGTGGTAGAGAAAATGTTAATAATGAAGATTAAACTTTAAAGTAGGCCAAGAACATTTTTTTCCTTAAAAACAATACAATAGGAACAATAACAATAGGAAATCCTATTGTTAAGCACTTAACAATATCCTCCTGGAATATTATTATTCTATAAGAAACGATCAGCAGGATTATTTTAGAGAGGCCTGGAGAGATTGATGTGAAGTGATGCTGAGTGAAATAAGCAGAATCAGGAGATCATTGTACACGGCAACAATAAGATTATATGATTATCAGTTCTGATGGATGTGGCTCTCTTCAACAAGGAGATGACTGAGACCAGTTCCAACGATCTTGTGATGAAGAGAGCCATCTACACCCAGAAAGCGGACTGTGGGAACTGAGTGTGGATCACAACATAACATTTTCACTCTTCTTGTTGTTTGCTTGCATTTTATTTTCTTTCTCACTTTTTTTCCTTTTTGATCTGATTTTTCTTGTGCAGCATGATAATTGTATAAATATGTATACATATATTGGATTTAACATATATTTTAACGTGTATACCATATATTAAATTGCTTGCCATTTAAGGGGGGAGGAGAGGAAAATTTGGTTATACAAGGATCAATGTTGAAAAATTATCTGTGCATGTTTTGAAAATAAAAAGCTTTGACTTAAAAAAAACTATTCTCCTGGGTAAAAGTGATTTTATTTTTTATGTAATTCTAACTAGTTATACAATCTGGTTTCAATTTAACCAGTGAGGCTTTCCCATTCTATGTTCCAACCAATATGAACCATTATCTGTTCTCCAGGCTAGACAATCTATCTCGCCCTTACTTTCCCTCTGTATTTTCACACAAGCTCTATTCCATTACCCTTAACGAAAAATACTCCTCCTTATCTCGGCACTTCAGAATCCTTATTTTCCTTTAAGATTCAACTGAGAGACTATCTCATTCCTAAAGTCTTCCCTGAGAGACTATCTCATTCCTAAAGTCTTCCTTCATCCTACCAGTATTCTTAGTCATCTCAAATTATCTTGTATTCATTTATCTGTGTACTCATCAGCCTAGTTGCTCCAAGAATGCAAGCTCCTTGAAGGGAGGAATTTTTTCCTCCTTTGCTTTTTTTAAATTTTTGTATCCCTAGAACTTTGTGTGTAGTAGGCACTTAATGAATATATCCTGAATTTAACAGAATTTAATAGAGTTCAATTACCTCATTTGCTTTTCATAGAAGTCTCATAAATAAGGCTGATATTATCTCCATGTGACAGATGAGGAAACTAATGTCCAGAGGAGGAACATGGTTGACCCTAATTACATAGGAAGTTAGTGGTAGGAGGATTTGATGTTGTATTTTCTGAGTCCTAGTCCAATACTACTTCCCTCCCCACCATATCTTCACCCTCAAAAAAAAAGAAAGCCACCTTCATTCATCCAACAAATATTATGACAATCAAACTCACCAAGTTGCTTTAGCTGGGGAGAAGGTTTCTAAGAGAGTGAGCAAAGGACACATCCCTGAATTTCTGGCAATTAAAGTGCCAGATTCAAACTGAACTCCTGTCATTAATTGTGTCACAGAAGGGGAACTTGGTTTCTTACAAAGAAAGCACTTTCATTCTTTGTAGTTCACTTTCCAAACTCTGAATGAAACTTCCCCCCCCCCCATATATTCCTGGATCTTTGTGACTTCATATATGTCACATAATATCTTTGGGGCTCAAATTCCTCATCTGTAAAATGAGGGGGGTGGAAAAGATGCCCTTTATTGTTACTTGGGGCTCTAAATTTATGACGTTATATTCTTAAGTCCCTCTCTTCCAAATTCTGTGTGCTAACTTTCTAAATTCTAAGGTCTTTCTTGGCTCTAATAGTCAACATCCAAAGGTTTTTTCCAGTTCTAGCATCCTATGTGTGCTTAGCTAGTTAGACAGACAGACAGATACTTTTATACATAGGTAAGACATTTATTGTTTATTATAGATGCATATATACATAGGTAAGGCATATTAAGTGCTTATGATACATATATATATATATATCCATACATACTTAGGTAAGGCATTTATTAAGTGTTTATTATAGATACATGCATACGTATATAGGTAAAGCATATTAAGTGCTTATGGTAGATATATATATACATCCATACATACTTAAGTAAAGCATTTATTAAGTGCTTATTATAGATAGATAAATGCATACATACATATATAAGTAAATCATATTAAGTGCTTATGATAGATAGATATATCCATACATACTTAGGTAAAGCATTTATTAAGTGCTTATGATAGATACATACATACATACATATATAGGTAAGGTATTTATTAAGTGCTTATGATACATACATAGGCATGTATATGTGCATATATGTGCATATATATACCTATTTATATATGTAAGACATTAAATATTTATGAGACAGAGAGATAGTGAGAGAACTAACACATTTTAAGCACTTTCCAGGCTCTTTGCTAACACCAAAGATAGAAATATAAGAAGACAAAATAGTTCCTGCCTTGAAGAACCTTATGTTGTAATGGATAAAAACAACACATAAAGGGAAACTGAGGAAGAGGGAGTAGCAAGTTGGATAGGTAAAAGTATCTGTGGTAGTCAAGGCTGCTGATGTAGGCACTAATGATGGTGACAATCATTAGGATTTATTTTTTTAACTTAGAGATGAATGTCTATATCTAGCCAATAAGATGTTTTTTATTCCCCCCTTCTATCTGCTATCATATTGATCCAAGACTTTATCACTTCACATTTAAACTACTGTAGGAAAATGTCCTGATTTCACTACAGTCTTTTTCTTTCTTAAATCCATTGTATGTCCTCTTTCCAGAAAAACCAATTAGGAAAGTGTTTTCCCTTAAAAACCTCATCGACTCCCCATTGCATCAAGTCTAGGCTCCTTTGTCTGGCTTTGAAGGATTTCCCTATTCTGATCCCATACTAGGCAATTTCATTTCCCCTTACCTGAATATAGGTTACAGAGCGAGTTTATAACTTCCTTGAAATCTTAACCAAATTTTCTCCTCTTTACTTCCTCCAATTATGGTCATTTTCTGTTCTAACTTCTATCTTCATTCTACAGATCTTTTCAAGATCCCATTCTTCATCATACTCAAGAGAGCACAGAAAGATGATAAGACAGAACTGGTAACATAGAATGGTAACATTAAGCTGAATCAGGAAGGAAAGGCTTAGGTCATATACTAGTTTTGACATTTATTAGATGCTGCAACCATATGGCAAGTCACTCAGTCTCTCTGATTATCAGTTTCTTCATCTGCAAGATGGCAACAATACTTCTTGTACGAATTTTGTAAACCTTAAAGCAATAAAGAAATGTGAGTTATACCATTGGAAAAGAGGAAACAAACTGAAAAAAAGAGTCAAATGACTCTACATCCAGTGGTTCCTTGTTGCTTCTAGGACAAAATACTAACTGGTATTTAATAGTCTTCATGATTAGGCCCCAACTAACATTTCCTGCTTTTTTCATAGTACCTCTCTTCATGAATTGTTACATTCTAGTCGAACATGACTGCTGATTTCCCCAAATTCACCATACTATCTCTTAATTCTGTATATTTGTTCATGCTATCATGCATGCCTGGAATGCATTCCCTCCTCACATTCCCTTCTCATAATTCTTGTTTTTCTTCAAGGTTTCTCACAATTATCATCCCTTGAAGCCTTCTCTGATCCCATCCCAGGTTAGTGCTTTTTAAATTACTCTATATTTTCTCATTTGGATATATATTGATATCCCAGATCCCACTCACCAGTAGAATTTAAGTTTCTCAAGGGCAAGTACTATTGGGGTATTTATCTTTACATTCCTAGCCCCTAATGTAAAACTTTGTACTTAATAAGTGTTTAATAATTATTGATTAAGGTACATCAAATTGTCAGGTTTGGAACCTTTAACTTCTAGTCAAGAACTTCACCAACATACTATATATTCATTCCATTTCTTCAACTTCAAAAATATCTATCCATAGTGAATAAGAGGAAATCCATTTCAGAGTTAAGTAAGAGGGACATTGAGTTCCTTTGGACCCATTGGGACCCTCAAGGGTCTCTTGACCTGAATTGTTCTTTCCTTCCCTTTTCTTCCTCTTGAAATCTTACTTGTTTTCCAAGACCCTCTCAAAGCGCTACTTTCAAAAATCTAATCCTGACCACTCCACATCTCATTCCCTATCTCCAGAACCAGCTTTTTCCCTCATCTGAATGTTCAGAGAATTATGTGATACTCAGACGTGAAATTCTTTTTCATATTATTACTACTCACAAAAAAAAAAAAAAACTTTTTATTTCCCTTGATGGGTTGTGAGCTGCTCATGGACAAACTCCTGATGACTACTTTTCTTTATAACCCTACCCTAACACACATTATGGGATCTTGTAATCTATAACCACTTAATGTATGTTTTTGAATGACTGAGAACACTACACTGGTAGTAGAGAATTGGGTTCAGATCCCAACTCCTAAACTGTGAAGCCAACAGCATGGTATATAGTAGACAGACCTGGGTTTGAGCTCAAATGCTGATGATTCTAAGCAAGTCATGTAATCTTTTTGGCTTCAGTTTCCCTAATGGCAAAATGAGGATGTTAGATTTTAATGTCTCTAAGATTCCTTGCAGCTCTGAATCTATGAATCAGTAGATCAAGCACTGGACTTAGATTTGGGAAGACCTAAATCCAAGTCCTGAATCGGACAGTTTGCTGCCTAAGCAACCATGAGAAAGGCACTTAATTTGTCTCTAAGCCTGTTACCCCATTTTATAAATTACCCCAATTTATTAAATGGGGTAATTATAGCACCTAACTAATAAGACAAGTTTCTTTTGGGGAGGTGGGGGTGGGGAGCTGTCAGATAGTATAATGTCTATAAATTACTTTACAAACCTTAGAGCTTTATAGCGATGTCAACTTTTATGATTTATTTATCAGTTGAATGACCTTGAACAAACCTCTTGACTTCCCTGATCTCAATGTCCTCATCTATAAAATTAAAAGGTTGAACTAAATTATCCCTTCCAGCTAAAGTCAAGTCCCTTTCAGTTCTGATATTTGGTGACATTTATGAGTGAAATGACAGTTCCCAGTCTTGCTTGGGGTCAAATAGTAAAAGCTGGGGTGGTCAGCATTGAAATGGGATGTCTGCCTCCTTCCTGCCTCCCTCTGCTGACTGTTCAGAATATGCTAGTGGGGGACCAGTCAATGGGGAGGTGGGGGAGGTACTACCCTATTACATAATTGTCCAGTAACACTGACACTATAATTAGTGCCAGCAGATGGGACACCACTGTGACTCT
The DNA here is from genome assembly GCA_023553655.1 of Myrmecobius fasciatus. Taxonomy (NCBI): domain Eukaryota; kingdom Metazoa; phylum Chordata; class Mammalia; order Dasyuromorphia; family Myrmecobiidae; genus Myrmecobius; species Myrmecobius fasciatus. Next base: position 201,133 of record JAJPUD010000166.1, on the reverse strand, counting down.
TGCTCAAGTTCATCCTCTATTCATTGTTTCCACACCCCGAGGAGCTCTACTTCCCTATAAATCACACCCTCCTCCATGCAGCTTCCACCACAGTTAGGAGGTATCAGGGACATTAATGCAGTTTTTGGAAAGTCTAGAGTTGACCCATACATTGCAAAAGAAAAAGGAGAAACAAGGAAGAAGAATCACATTACTCCGGCCTTTCTCCAAATGTCTGTCAAAATTCATTCTATGCTTCTCCCCTTGGTTTCCAAGTTCAAATGACTCCTTCCCTCAGGCCAGTCAAGCTATTTTCTAGCACCTGACATTAAGCAGGCTCTAATCAAATATATCAAAATATAATCAAAATGAAAACCCATAAAATGAGAAATGATTGAAAATATTTTAATAAACAGGATTACTTTGGGCCAAGCCAGTCTTAATGGCTTACATGGGGAGGGGTGCCAAGAGGTGATGCTGGGGAAGGAGAAGTCTTAGTAATCCAACTATTTCCAGGGAGAAAAGGAACAATGGTAGGAGGCTGCCATGGTGGGAGCTAGCAGGGGAAATCACAAAGCATTAACAATGAAAATTCCAACTTGTACCACGTGCTAATCAGAAGAATAAGAATGAAAAGAGGAGAAAAGAAGAAAATAAGTAGCATGGTATAGAGGAACAAAAAGTTCTGGACTGGGGAGCAAGAGAAGCTCATGCGTGAATCTGCCTTTGATGCTGATTGGCAAATCCCTTAATAATTTTGAGATTCAGTTTTCTCATCAAAGAAATGGAGATATTGTCCCAGCAGCATTTCTATTGGGCTTATATCCCAAAGAAATCATAAAGGAAGGAAAGGGCCCCACATGTGCAAGAATGTTTGTGGCAGCCCTTTTTGTAGTGGCTAGAAACTGGAAACTGAGTGGATGCCCATCAATTGGAGAATGGCTGAATAAATTACGGTATATGAATGTTATGGAATATTATTGTTCTGTGAGAAACGACCAGCAGGACAATTTCAGAGAGGCCTGGAGGGACTTGCATGAAGATGCTGAGTGAAATGAGCAGAACCAGGAAATCATTATACACGGCAACAACAATACTATATGATGATCAATTCTGATAGACATGGCTCTCTTCTACAATGAAATGTTTCAAACCACTTCCAATTGTTCACTGAAGAAAGCCATAGAGAGGGATGTGAAATGTGGACCACAATATAACATTTTCATGCTCTCTATTGATGTTTGCTTGCATTGTTTCCTTTATCTGATATGTCTTTCTTGTAGATACGATTTTTCTTGCACAACAATGATAAATGTGGAAATATGTAAAAAAAATGGAGATAGTATACCTTTGGTGCCTGCCTATCTCAAAGAGTTCCTTGAAGACAAAATTATACTTCAACATTGAAAGATTGTGAATAGGTTGGTGGTTGGAAGGGGAAAGCAAGACACCAGAAATTCTACTCAACTATAAAAAGTCTATTTTACCCCAATAACAAATCCTACGAATTTGACTCAAGGTGAAAAAATAGATGCGTAATGTGGAAAAGGAAAGAAACAGAAATGGTATCATTCCAGGCTGCTGAAATGTCCTGAACAAATATGTAACATGAGGGGCATGTTTGGGGAAAACTAGTAATTCAGTTTGACTAAAGTGTAGGAGAGTTATTGGAAATGAATAAGCAATGCAAGTTTGAGGCCATATCTAATAGTGATTCAATAGAAGACAGACTTGGAGGTAGAGGAACCAATTAGGAAGGAAGAGGTAAAAAGAATCTGAACTATGGTGATAGTGATAGAAATGTAAAGAAATAGATAATAGCCCAAGAAGGTCAAAGATAAAGCTAAATGTCCTACAAATACTTCATATTAAGACTTTTTAGAATAGCAAAAAATAATAGAATCAAAATGAGAACCCATAAAATGAGGAATGATTGAAAAAATATGGTATATAAATGTTATAGCATATTATTATTATTTTACCTAGGTTTTTTGGGACACAATAAGGATTAAGTCCAGAATGTCTAGTAAGTATCTGAGGCTGAATTTGAACTCCAGTCCTCCTGACTTCAGGACCAGTGTTAGCTGCTTCCCTATAATTACTTTTTTTAAAATTAACAATGAATAGATGTAATTCAGAAATATTTTGGAAGACATGAAGTAGTGTGGCAAAGTAGACAGAGTACTAACTTTGGTATCAGGGGGCTTGAGCTGGATTTAAATCCTTTCTCTGCCACTTTCTACCTTGAATAAATTATCTAGCCTTTCTGTATCTCACTTCCTCATCTGTAAAATGAATGTTGTTCTTAAGGCCCCCCCTCATGTTCTGAGTCTATGATCCTATGAAATAACACAGAGTTAAGAAAGCAGAACCAAAAGAATGATGTACACAATTAACACAATGATATAAAGAAAAACCAACACTGAAGCACAATAGATTTCAGATTAGTGTAACGACCAATCTCTCTTCCAAAGAATCAGTGATGAAATCTATTTGCTTTTTCTAGACAGACAGGCAGAGGACCACACAGACAGAATGCTTCATATGTTCCCTGATTTGGTTGGTATGTCATTTGTTTTGCTTATTTAGTTTCTCTTTGAAATAGGAAGGGTTCTTTGGGGAAGTTGGGTTATTGGGAAGTAACTAATATAAATAGGAAATTTTTTTCAATTTTTTTAAAAAGAAAGGGAGTACATTACGAGACCTCTTAGAGAAGCAGAATCTATAGAATTCTGATTCTACTCAATTCAAAGCACATTTGTTAATCACCTCTGAACAAGATACTGCAAGATTTACAAAGTCAAGCCAAGATAAGGTCCTAGCACCTATTGTAATTTAGTAGAATATATAATAACTTTAACACAAAAGTAAAACGTTAAATACACAAGAGGGGTCCCAACGAAATGTGAATTTATGACAAGCGTAAAGAAGGAGAAATCAAAAATGACTCAAAGCTTTGGGCACCAATGACTAAAATAGGGATTCCCTTAACGCAAACAGATAAAACAAGAGGAAAAGATAGTTTGGAAAGGGTAAGAGAAATAATGAGGTAGATTCTGAACAAGCAAGAGTTAAAAAGCAATAGAAGAAAACATTATAAGATATCTAATAAGATAGTACATGATCAAGCAATTAACAAGTATTTATTAATAACCCATTCTGTGCTAGGAACTGCACAGAAACACAACAAATAAAACAATGCCTACCATCAAAAAGTTTATAGTCAAACAAGGGGCATAATAAATGCTAAATGAGGAGCAGAAATGATGAATCATTAAAATTCAAGGAGAGAGAATGTGGGGAGTTGGATTAACGAAGAAAGAATTGCAGGGGAACGAATAATATGAACAATGAACAAGCAGCAAAGCAAGCATAGTTATGTTTGGATTGTGATACATAATAGTCTGGTAGGACAAAAGTTGAGGGAAGCCAGAGATAAGGTAAGTTTTGAGTCCAAATGTAGAGATCTTGAATGTCAGGCTATGAAGTTTTGTGAATGGGGCAATCATAGAGTGAGAGAAAAGCATCAGATGGAAAGCTTGCTGTTTCATTGGTACCCATGAAACAATAAGAGGATGAGAGGAAAACTGCCATGGTACTAAATGGCAGTGACCTAACACAAGAAGAATTTCATAAATATATGGAGTGAGATATTGAATATAAGATTCACATAGGATGTATAAATACAATTGATAAATACAATACATTGATGATGATGGAAATTATTATAATTACGGTAGGATGATATTGACTATCAGACATGGAAAATGAAGTGAAGCAAGTAGTTTAGGAGAAAAGGATGAACCATCACTATGAATATTCCCTTTATTGGTACCCATTAGAACACGGGAATAGGAACCCATATTGATGAAATCACAGATATACTGACTAACTGAAATAAAGATAATGGACAACCCAATCCTGTAAGGCAATTAACTTTAAGAATCAGGCATAAAGCAATTGGTCTTTAATTACTGAATATTTTAAACTCATACTAGGGTTGTTCAGTCATGTCCAACTCTTCATGATGTTCCTTGGAGTTTTAGCAAAGATACTAAAGGAGCTTGCTGTTTCCTTCTCCAGCTCATTTTACAGATGAGGAAACTGAGGCAATCAAAGTTAAGTGATTTGGCTAAGATCACCCAGCTAGTAAGTGTCTGAGGCCAGATTTTAACTCAGGTCTCTCTGATTCCCAGCCTGGGGCTCCATCCACTGCACTTTGCTATTCCCAAAAGCAAAGAAGCATGGGATGAGCAGAGCTGTATGGTGAGGATACAAGCAGAGAGGACTTTCTTTGGGGCTACATCTAGAGGAAGAAAGAAGTCATAGATCTCTGTTTGGAGAAGCTAGCCCCTACTTAGGGGTAGGATGCTTGAATCACCATGACCTTCAGAACCCAGACATTTGGATAAATAGTTGAAGTTGATGGGTCTTGATTAGTTTCCCACTCTGCTGTCACAGGCAAGAAGACACTGAGTATTCAAGTTTTACAGAGTATCACAACGGAAAGGATGCTTAAGCAAAAATGACAGTCCTTACCCTCCAGGGATCTCTCATGTTATTGGACAAAGTGACAGCTGTAAGGCAATGGGGAAGCTAGGTGGTTCAAGATAGAGTGCCAGGCCTGGAGACAGGAAAATTCATCTCCCTGAGTTCAAATCCTGCCTCAGATGCTTATTAGCTGAGCAAGTCCTTTAATCCTATTTGCTTCAGTTTCCCTCATCTATATAATGAGCTGGAGAAGAAAATGACAAACCACTATGGTAACTTTGCCAAGAAAACTCCAAGTGAAGTCACAAAGAATTAGATACTATTAAAACAACTGAATAACAGTAAGACAGTAGATAGTAGTAAGGACCCAAACTAGAATTTGAACCCAGTTCTCTGATAATCTATGTCCTTCAGATAGACTGGGGCTTTTTACTAGTGTAAAATTTACCAGCATAAAATTAACATAGAAAATCAAATTCATGTTGGAGGGGATGTGGGAAAACTGGGACACTGATACATTGTTGGTGGAACTGTGAATGGATCCAACCATTCTGGAGAGCAATTTGGAGCTATGCTCAAAGAGTTATCAAACTGTGCATACCCTTTGACCCAGCAGTGTTTCTATTGTGCCTGTATCCCAAAGAGATCTTAAAGGAAGGAAAGGGACCCACATGTGCAAGAATGTTTGTGGCAGCTCTTTTTGTAGTGGCTAGAAACTGGAAATTGAAAGGATGCCCATCAATTGGAGAGTGGCTGAATAAATTATGGTATATGAATGTTATGGAATATTATTGTTCTGTAAGAAACGACCAGCAGGATGATTTCAGAGAGGCCTGGAGAGACTTGCATGAACTGATGCTGAGTGAAATGAGCAGAACCAGGAGAACATTATACACAGCAACAAGACTATACGATGATCAATTTTGATGGACATGGTTCTCTTCAACAATGAGATGTTTCAAACCAGTTCCTATTGCTCAGCGATGAAGATAGTCATATACATCCAGAGAGAGGCCTGAGGGAACTGAGTGTGGACCACAACATTTTAATGCTTTTTGTGAATATTTGCTTATATTTTGTTTTCCTTCTTAGGTTTTTTTTTTTCTCTTTCTAGATCTGATTTTTCTTGTGTAGTTATCTTACTATATCATATATAGATATGTATACATATATTGGATTTGTCATATAATTTAACATATTTAACATGTATTAGACTACCTGTCATTTAGGGGTGAGGGTGGGGGTAAGGAGGGGTAAAATTTGGAACAAAAAAATATTTTTTGCAAAGGTCAATGTAGAAAAATCACTCATATGTTCTGTAAATAAAAAGCTTTAATTAAAAAAAAATCAAATTCATTTTAAAAGGAAAAAAAAACTTTCAAGAAAAACAAGCAGGATAAAGGAAGGCATTTAAATAGGTTGCCTGTGAAAGAGTCAGTAGAGAGATGGAAGGAAGATAAAAAGGAGGAAATTGTATGTGTAAGCTCCTTTGGAATTAGTTTGCCAGAATGGCAAAGCATTCATACACTCTTAGCCAAAAGAATGAAAGAAAAGGGCAGGAAAGGAAGTTGGTTATGGCCAGTGCACAAGAGGGATAAAGGAATAAATGTTGGCCAGAAGAATATATGAATGAATGAAAAAATGAATGAACGTTTGTTGATATTATTACTGTTTGTACTTCCTTCAGAGGACCATGACATCTTGAAGGTGATTTCATGACTTGTAAATGAATTGGGTTTAAGTGAAGGAGGGCTATGTAAAGTCATTAGGCTCACTTTCTCCTTCAGAGCCATCTAGATTTAGAGCCAAAAATACAGATCAGGATAATTGGAGATGGTCCTGGATGCAGTGGGAGATCTTGGTCTTTTTAAGCCATGGTCTTTAATAGGTTTTAGTCTGACTGAGGAAAACACCCATTCAGTGATTCAGGCTGGGTAAGAAGTGAAACAAAAAAAGGTATCTTTTACCTAGTCCAGATATATATCATATACGTGTGTGTGTGTATACACACATATATACATATACATATATACTTGTGTATGTGTGTATACACACAAAAATACATGCATACATATATGCATACATGTATATATGTATATGCATATATACACCTGTATACAGACAAACACATTTTTGGGGGGGAAGACCTTCTGGGTTTCTAGCCAAACCAGAAACAATTGCTATTTACATTCACTAGGAGCCATCAGGACCTAAACAATGATTGAAGGGGGTTGAACTGGGACCTATTATTGGCCAATCAACGAGAGCCAGAGTGATTTGGGTTTAAGGCATGGTCCTTTAAAAAAGAATGAATGAACGTAACACTTACTAGCTGTGTGACCCTGGACAAGTAACTTAACCCCAACTGCCTCAGCAAAAAAAAAAAAAAAAAAAAAAAAACGAATGAATGAGTGAAATATAAAGCATGTCCCATGAGCCAGGCACAACTTGGAAATAGCTATTACATAAGCACACATCATGTGAGTAAAATAAGCAAAGCAAAAAGAGGGAGAAAAAAGACAAAATCAATTTGATCTCTTCCCTCTTCAGCATCTGTCTTTGTAAAGACTACCCCAAAGAGGGTCACAGAAATTATTCCTCAGCCAATGGAAATGAAAAGGAACAACCATTCTTACTTCAGGCTCTACTACATCTTCCCCACAAAGAAATTACTCTTTCTTTTCATTTCATTTCAAGAACTTTTTCTAGAAGCCAAAACCCAAGATGTATTTCAACTGTGGATGGTCATCTGATTCAATTCTATTGAACCATTTACTGGGCAAGAGATAGCCATAAAAAATCCAGCTAATAAGAATCAAGCCCCATCAATAAATAACTGTAATGATATTTTAAAAGACAGGAGAGATGATAAATATGAAATAGCTGCCCACGTGATTGGAATAATACAATTACATTCAGTATGATGTTTCTCAAACTTGGCAATCAATATGATGAAAACAGGTCCTGAGCACATGCTTAATGGTCAACACCATACAAATTGATCATTAATAGTATTAGAAGCTTTCTCAATGATATACTTGACTGAGAATTGATATACACATTTTCTAAATATTCTGATTTGAAGAAAATAAAGTGTACTTTATAATTGAGTTTTGTGTGAAGTATTCCTTGATCAACTACAATTCATCAACTAGAGCCAATCCACCTACCCCATGGACTGCCCAAGGTTTGAACAAGGGCAGGACAGCCCAGAAACGGCAGCGAAGGAAGGCCCAATTGGTCGGGCAATTTAAAAGCTTACCCACCAGAGGGACATGCTTAAAAATAGCAAAATATCAGCATATTATTGACTTAAGAGTGAAGGCCGCTGATGAGTAATGTTTGTTTTTCCTGTCTCGGCACTTTCACATAAGTGTCATTGTCTAAATACCGACTCCATTCTTACTCCTTCTGCCAATTTCCGAGGAGCTCAAAGGTGGGCAGGCTATGGCACTGACCCCAATGCCCTGGTGAGTGGCACCTTCTCCCAAGTAAGGTAAATAAATGCCCATGATAAGCCAAGGCCCTTTGTGCTTGCTGATTAGAGAGCCTCTATAACTCCACAGGACATCATTACTAAAAAGATTTTCCACAAGAACAGCATGAGAAACTCAGTCCCTTGATTTGCTAAAAATCTAGCCAAACTCTAGTTACAACATTCCTCTGATACGCCAAGTTAATAATGCTTTCAGAAAAGCAAATTTTTTAACTCAAAACCTGCTGCTTCAGACATTATTAGTGGTGTTTTTATGAAACCCTTATTGAATCCTATAATTAGTATTAGGAAAGGAAGGAAATAAGCATTTATTAAGTGCCTACTATGTACCAGGCATTACACTAAGCTCTTTACACATATTAATTCATTTGAGACACACAACAACTCTGAGAGGAAGATGCTATTATTGTCCCCAATTTAAAGTCCCCACTTTAAAGAAGTGAAAGTCAGAGGTTGAATGATCCCCAATTGGGTGGCACAGTGGGTAGAACTCCAGGCATGGGTCAAAAAGATTTAAATTTAAATACTATCTCAGATAGTTGCAAGTTGTGTGACCTTGGCAAGTCATTTAACCCTCTTTGTTTCAGTTCCCTCATCTGTAAAATGAGCTGGAGAAGGAAAGAGCAAACCACTCCAGAACATTTTTGCAAGAAAATCCCATATGGGATCAAGAAGAGTTGATCACAACTGAAACAACTGCCCAAAGAAAGTATCAGAGACTAGAGTTGAACTCAAATCTTTCTGACTCCAGAACTTTATACCTAATTAAAAAACAGATCAATTCAGTAGCATGGTCTCTAAAGTTCCATCCCTTTCTGAGATTCTGTGATTTTAAAAGTATCAAAATTCAGATTAATGCAACAACTAATAATGACTCCAAAATATTGATGATGAGACATAGCTAGAGAGGTCATGGACTACTGTTGAGGAACGAGGTATATATTGTCAGTCACAGTCAGTATGTTTTAATTAGCTGTACTTCTTTATTACAAGAGAGCTTTCAGAAGCAGCAATAATACATAAAACAATGAAAACCATTATTAAACCATTCAAATAGGACCATATAAGATAACTCATGTAGAGAACTTTCAAATTTTAAGGAGTTATCTAAGTGCTAGCTATTAAATAATTCAATTCAATAAACATTTATTAAGCACCTACTATATGCCAGGTATTAATTTAGCAGGCAGAGAGGGAAAGGGCTGGCAATTCAGGCACAGAGAAGTGTGAGCAAAGTCAGCAAGACCAAAAATATAAATTGTGTCTCAGAAACAGTCAAATTCTGTTTACCTAGAATATAGAAGAAAAGAAGACTTAATATGATAGAATATGACCATATTTAAGAGGAAATATGGAAATAATCAGGAAAAAGGAGTTTGAATTTTATTCAGGAGATAAGAAGGAATCCAGAACCCCCATTCTAACAGAAAGATAAGGACACGAAGAACAACGTTTTTGCAGATTTGAGGCAAAGAAGATTTTAGAGTTGGAAGAAACTACTGAAATCTAGTATAAACCTTTGATTTTACAGATAAGAAAGGTGTCAAGTGACATTTTAAAGAAAAATGTTTTCTTCACAGACTTGTAAATAAGTTGGTGGCAGATTCTGGAGGCTAGACTCATGTTCTTTCTGCTCCTTCGAAAAATAAAGGAGAGGTTAAGGGTGAGAGATTTCCCTTCTTGACTTTGTTTGGTGCATATTTTCCCATGATTTCCTTCATGAATTCATTCTAAATTCCCTAGACAAGCAAAAGAGGCAAGATTTAAGGGAGAGAAACAGAGAGAAGAGAATAAGATTGAGGACCCCAAGAAGGATGATATCAATCTACCTCAAAGAAAAAGGATGCTTGGATTCTGTGGAACTGTGACTGGAAATGTTTGCTACGTTAAAAAAAGCATCATTTGGGGAGGGGGGAGGGAGATCTTGATGGGACTTTCCAAGGGATCCTGGCTTGACAAAATTTCTCACTTAGGTCACCTTCCAGAAGAGGTAAAATTCATTAGAGGCTTATTTTTTATTTCCATGAGGTTCAGAGGATGTAGTGTGGACAGGCCAAAAAGCAGAATAAAGATTGTGACTGATAGTAAGGAAGAGGTAGAATGATTAAGTATCAAATGCAAAAAGAAATAATAGGCGTCAATCCTTACATAAGTATCCTTGCAGGTCTTTATATTAGTTTTAAAATGTAAACTTTGTTGTTGTTTAATTGTTTCAGTCATGTCCAATTCTTTGCGACCCCATTTGAAGTCTTCTTGGCAAAGAAACTAGAGTGATTTACCATTTTATTCTCCAGTTCATTTTATAAATAAGGAAACTGAGGCACACAGGTTTAAGTGAGTTGCCCACCTACGTGTCCTAGAAATGTACTTTTATCTACGTTTTATTGTATTTTGTTACTTATTTTGTGAAACATTTCCCAATTTCATATTAATCTGTCTCCTGCCATATTTGGGAGTGTCCTTGACACTTCTGGTATAATAGAAGACCTGGACTTGCCTTGAATACTTATTAGCTCTGTGACTTTAGGCATGCCATTTTCCTCAGTACTCTAGGCAACTCTCCAAGATTTGTAACAGAGAAAGTATCACCCTGTGTGGCTAAAGGGAGATTCTCCTCAAATGGTCCCTTGGACCATCTCTAAACATCGGCATATATTTATTTATTTTTATATATGCATGTGTGTATAAGTGTAGTGTATGTATATATTATATGTGCTCACATTTCTGTTGAATTTCATAATTTATAAATTGCTTTATAATTTATAATTTCTTTAATGACAATTCCTTCAAAATAAGTCAGTATAAGTATTGATATCCCTATTTTATAGATGAGAAAACTGAGATTCAGAGACACCATGCGTTTTGCCAACAATCTCAGAGCAAGTAAGCTAAATGTAAGTTCTTGGCTCATAATAATAATTGTAATAACTACATTTATAGAGTGCCTACTATGTGCCAAGAACTGTGCTGAGTACCTTGTAAATATTATTTTGTTTGATTTTCACAATAGTGTTGAAAAATGGGTACCATAATTATCTTCAAGTTACAATGCAGGAAACCAAAGCAGAAAGATGTGAAGTGATTTGCCCAGTGTTACACTGCTAGTAATGCTGTCTGGATTTGAACTCTAGTCTTCATACTAAAGCCCATCAGTCTACCTATTGCCTAAGGTGAATGTAACAAGCCAAATTGGCTTTGATATAGCTCTGGTAAGAAGATGGTTGGGACCCTGGAATCTAGAGATTTATTATTATTTCTGCCCAGACTAGGGCTTGAATTCTCAAAAACTGTCCTCTGTGAATCATCTATATGGAAAATCCTTGCTTTATGGGAACAAACAGGAAAATAGAAAGATCTAGACACATTATAAAGTTTTGCTAGACTCTGAAAAAAACTGGATTCTAGAAACTTCTACTTTATAGTTTTTTGACCTGGGACAAGAGTTTTAGTCTTGCTAAAGCTCGATTTCTTCACTTGTAAATCAAGAGGTTTGGACTAAGTGGCCTTTTGTGGTTCCTTCCTCCCTCCTATAGCATTCTTTGATTTTGTGGTAACGCACCATTTCTAAGGAAATACTCTCACAGATCTAGGCCAGTGACTTTATTTAGCATATTTATTACTTTGGGCTCCATGCCACTGGTTAACAGAAGCATAGGAAAAGCAAAAATAGCTCCTTGCCCGTGCTGCTGAGAATTTTTCACTTTGGGGCTAATTTCAAAATCAGAGCCCCACACTGAGCTTTGATTTGGGAAGTCAGAGAGACCTACTTTTAATATGGTAAAAGTTCATCTTTCTGAGAAGTTGTTTATTTATGGGAAAAAAATGTCCTGATTTTTCCATGGACCAGTATTTCTGATGACTAGAGTTAAAAAACCTTAAGGGGCAAAAGGGACCTCAAATGCATATCATACCAAATTTTTCTGAGTAAGATTCTCCTTCTACAGCATTTCTGACAAGCAAACAGCAGTGATTGTAAACATACCAGTCATAGATAGAAGCAACCCATTTCTTTCTGAAAGAGCTATAATGATGAAGATGGTCTTCCTGAACAGCAGTGATTGTAAATATACCAGCCATAGATAGAGGCAGTCCTGGAACAGCTGCAATGACTAAGAAGGTCTTCCTGAAATGTTATTGTGCTGTAAGAAGCAATGAAAGGATGCTTTCAAAGAAACCCAGGAAGACTCGTATGAAAAGATGCAGAGTGAAATAAGCAGAACCTGGAGTTTTGTTTGAGGAATGGACTGAGTAGATACCCTGACCCTCTGATATAATGGAGAATTGATCCCAGCATTGAGAAAAGACCATTTCTGCCTTTGACACTAGCTAGTCATGTCAAAAGGCCTGCCAAGATAAACTTGGAGTTTATTAAACAAGGAAAGGCAGATGAAAGAGAAAGGAAATAAATTTTTGTTCATTAAAAAAAATTTAATTTTTTTTAAAGTTAGACATTTCTGACACCACGCCTATATCTGCTCCTCAGATTACTCCCCATTCTATTCTTAGGAAGAAAAAAAGGAAGAAAGAAAGAAAGAAAGAAAGAAAGAAAGAAAGAAAGAAAGAAAG
>JAJPUD010000166.1:137661-175126 GCA_023553655.1 Myrmecobius fasciatus | reverse complement strand
TTGAGTTAGAATGTTTGTTTGTTTTTTGATTATTAGGTGTCTACTGTGTGTCAGGGACTGTGTTATAAACACGAGGGGTTCGAAGAAAAGTTGATGAGATAATCTCTGACCTAAAGGAACTCACAGTCTAATATGGGGGGAAAAACACATAAAATGAAGCTTAAATGTGGAGGAGTGCAGGAGGGGAGGTTACTCTGAAGCATGATGAAGTCGTGCAATCATGGTGGGAAATGAAAAATGATTTGAGCAGATATGAGTTTCCAAGTTGATTGCATCTTGCTGAATTTCTGGAGATGATGAAATCCAGGAAAGTAGACAGATGAGGAATAATGAGAATGTCCTCTCTACCATTCTTAAATAGTGAAGGATCTGGGAGGAACTCTACAAAGTCCATCCTTCCTAAGTGGAGTGAGAAAGAAGCCCTGAGGGCAGATAGAGTACTCAATCTGAAGTCAGAAAAATTCATTTTTCTGAATTCAAATATGGTCCCTGGGCAAATAATTTAACCATGTTTGCCTCAATTTCTCTCATTATAAAATAAGCTGAAGAAGAAAATGGCAAACTACTCCCCTACCTTTGCCAAGAAAACCCCAAATGGGGCCACAAAATATTGAGCATGATTGTAAAAGGACTGAACAACCCTTTAGGGGCAGGGGGTGCTAAGAAGGTATGCATTTGAATTGGCTTCATCTTGCAAAATGGTGAGTTTCTGGAATTGATGAAATCCAGAAAAGTATGTGCCTATATACATATGTGCGTATGTGTGCATGTGGCAATTATGGGTGCAAAGAAGCAAAAATGGAAAAAAACCTCTGGTAGCAAATATACATAATGCAAAACAAATTCCCAAAAAACAATGTCTCATTCTGCAATCTAAGTCAATTACAGATTTTTTTTAATGTTACTATCTCCTCTTCAACTTATATGATAAGAAGGAATCTTTGATATTGCATAAATTAAATATCAGCATTATTACTTGTTCCTGCTGTGACCTTGGACAATTTCCTCATCTCTTAAAATGGGAATGTTTGGTATTTTGGAGCTGACTCTTACTGACTCAAGAGAGTTGACTGTTTCCAATATGAGCATTTATACCTCAGAATTTTCCTTGTGAACATTTACACCTCAGAAATCAACAAGTAAAAATCAAGCTGTGATTTACTCTTTGTTGATTGTTTAGACTTAAGAAAGTGACAGAGAAAGTGTTAATAATAATACAGATTAAACTAAAAAAATGTGTCATGCATACTTTTCTCCCCAGAGAGTCAGTCTTGAAACATTTACCAACACACTCCAGAAGGATTGAATAAAATGATCTCTAAGCCCCTTCTAGCTCTAAATACTGAAACCCTAGAATCCCTAGACTTGGAATAATATACTAAGGATTAAGAAGTCCTGGCTGTTTTTCTTCTTAGTCCAGAGGATATTAGGACTTAGAGATCCTTCCTTCTGTCCTTCTCCCTCTTCCTTCTTAATTGATTTGACCAACATCACTCAGGGGTTATAAGTAGAAAAGCCAGAATTCATACTCAGGCCTTTTGGGTTCCACACCAATGTTCCTTTTGAGTTCTTTAGAGACCATCGGGAATACTGGAAAAGGTGCCGGACCTGGGATCAGAAGCTGCTGATCTGGTCCAAGCTTGTTTGAATTGTAGTATCTTTGAATGTGATCCTCAGTTTCCTCATCTGTAAAACTGAGTTTAAAGTATTTATCTCACAATCTCAGTAAATTAAGTACAAAAGATAATGTATGTGACAACATTTTGTAACTTTAAAATGCTATATGAATGTAAGCTGTCATATGTAGTCTGTTGTCCTGGAAGAAGGAGGCCTAAATTCAGGGGCATGTGGGAAAATGCTTAAAAATCAGAATTCTAAGAAAAAATAAATGCATGCCTGACACACTTTTAAGTTTAACTTTCATTATTAACATATTCTCCATGACTTTCTTAGGTTTAAACAATCAATAAAATAATAAATCCAGACTTGATTTATAAGGTTTCCTGCATTCCAAAATACAAATTTAACAAATAACTGAAAATTCAACAACCAACTCTTGGGAGATAGTGAAGAGCTGGCTCCAGCATGTTGCTGCTTAAATTGTTTCACATAGTGCTAATTATATTTAAAGTGGTCTATGGGAAAAGGGTTTCCAGAGAATTTTTACCAAAGCTTCATATTGTCACTAAATAGGTTAAGCCTAAGAACAAAGAGCTGAAGATCTTCCCAAGATATTAGAATTGGGCCTGGCCCAGAATCCAGTTCTGGATGCCACATTAGAGGGAGAATAGGGATGAATTAGTGACAGTGAGAAGTTATCAGACTGGTGAGGTAATTAAACCCCATGAGAACAAAATACTGGGATTGCTTAACTTGAAGAACTTTGGATCTGGGCTGAATGATGTAGCATTTGTTCCTAAGCATCTGACAAGTTACATGACAGTACAGAAGAAAGAGTGCTAAATTTGTAGTGAGACCACTTG
This sequence comes from Myrmecobius fasciatus, assembly GCA_023553655.1. NCBI lineage: Eukaryota > Metazoa > Chordata > Mammalia > Dasyuromorphia > Myrmecobiidae > Myrmecobius > Myrmecobius fasciatus. The sequence continues at coordinate 172,643 of JAJPUD010000166.1, read as the reverse complement.
ATTTGAATCCTGGTTATTAAATTTATGACTTGTAAAATATTAGATAATCCACTTAAAACTCTATCAGTCACTTTATCTGTAGAGGCAGCTAGTTGGTACAATGGTGACAGTGCTGGCCCTGAAGTCAGGAAGAAATGAATTCAAAACTATCCTCAGAAACTTAATAGCTCTGTGATTCTAGACAAATTATTTAACCTGTTTCTGCCTCGTTTTCCTCATCTGTAAAATGGTAGTAATAATAGCAATAACTACCACCCAAGATTGTTATGAGAATGCAATGAATTTTTTTCTATTCTGAACTTAGATATTTTTAAAGCACTTTGCAAACTTTAAAGAAGTATATATACCATTGTATTCATATAGTATTATTTGTTGATCAACAAGCATTTATTTAGAGTCTATTGTGTTAGCCAACAAGAATTTATCAAGCACTTAACTATGTGCTAGGAATTGTGTATATAAAAAAGAGGCCAAAGATAGCCCCTGCCCTCAAGAAGTTTACACTCTAATATGGGAGACCACATGCAGACAATTATATAATAAAGCAAACTATTTATAGGATAAGCAATAGGTTAATTAACAGAGGAAAGGTACTTGAATTAAGACAAATTAGAGAAGGCTTCCTAGTAAAAGAAGTAATTTTGGTTGGGATTTAAAGAAAGTACTCATTATTGGATAATATATTTATGTTATATAATATATTCATATGTATCATTTATATAATATTTTACATAATATATATGCATATAATGTATTATGTATTATTTATATTTATACATTTATATAATATATTCATGTAATAAGACCTTCATAGCAGCCATCATTCTCTCCTTTAGACTTTAATGGCAACATTATTGTATAATGTTGGTAGATTTCAGTTAGTTTGAGATTTTTAAAACATTTCCCCCACTTCCTTTTTTTAGATTTATACTAGAGAATCATCAATAATCATGAATATTTCCATGTACAAATGGTGTTATAAAAACAATACTGAGCATGATACCATGAATTTATAACATAAAGTTATATCTATATATTTACATCTGTATAGATCTATAGAAAATTTAAAATTCCAGTACCAGAATTGTCCTACTTTTATGTGTTACCTTCTGAACCTACTCATCTTTCCTATTTAATGTCTCACTGCCCTTTTTTTTTTTCATTTTCTCTGCATCCCCTCACAACTGCCACTTAGGTGCTTAATAAATGCTTGTGCCCCTCCTTTCTTGCTAAAGCTTGCTGAGGTGTGATAAAAGTGATGCAATATTCTAGGGAATAAGCATTTATTAAGCACCTATGTGTCAGGCACTATGCTAAGCACTTTTCAGATATTATTTCATTTTATTCTTTAGGACCTCTGCTTCCAAAAACAGAGTAAAAGAGAAAACTTGATTTTCAAGAATCCCATTATCTGATTTCAGAGAAGCTTGGAGAGATTTACATGAACTGATAATGAGTAAAATGAGCAGAACCAGGAGATCATTGTACACGACAACAGCAAGATTATATAATGATCAATTCTGATGGATGTGGCTCTTCAACAATGAGATGATTCAGACCAGTTCCAATAGTTTTGAGATGAAGAGAGCTATCCACACCCAGAGAGAGGATATGGGGACTGAGTGTAGATCACAACATAGCATTTTCATTCTTTTTGTTGTGGTTTGCTTGCATTTTGCTTTCTTTCTCGTTTTTTTTTTTCCTTTTTTATCTGATTTTTCTTGTGCAGCATGATATTTGTGGAAATATGTATAGAATTGCACATGTTTAACATATTTTGGATTATTTACCGTCTAGGGGAGAGGGTGGGAGAAAGGGAGGGAAAATTTAGACCACAAGATTTTGTAAAGGTGAATGCTGAAAATTATCCATGAATATATTTTGAAAATAAAAAGCTTTAATTTAAAAAAAAATCATCATCATGTGGGTAGCAGTAGGGAATTGATGATGAGATGCTTATAAAATGAAATTAGTAGCAAAGCATTGTCATACTTCTAACTCTAAGATTTTTCACTGGAAGGCTATATTACTCCATTTTACAGATAAGGAAACAGAGGCTCAGAGGGTAAATGACTTGATAAAAGACCTTGTTGTTCTGACTTTTGGTGACTCCATGAACCAAGCCTTTCTGACCTCCACTGTCTTTCAAAGTCTATCCAAGCTCATGAATACTGTCCATGAAATCTTGGCAAAGTGATTTTCCATTCTCTTTTTCTATAGCTCTCCACTATGATCTGTCTGTCTTGGGTAACCCTGCATGGCATAGCTCATAGTTTCAATGAACTATACAAGCTGCTTTGCCATGACAAGGCAGTGATTCAGGAGGGGAAAAGAGCTAGGATTTTTAGCCATAAAGGTTTATTTACCCCTGGACATCTCATACAGGAAGCCATTATGGATCCCCTTCTCTCTACCCAGATGTTAGTGCCTTCCCCCAAGGATACAATGTTGTGTTTATTTTAAACTGATATTGTGTCTTCTTTTTTGTGTATATGTTGTCTTCCTTGATGGAATATAATCTCCTTGAAGGCATCCTCAGATGCCATAAGATATCTTCTCTCTGCATCCCCAGGGCCTACCACAATACCCAGAATATTGCTATTCAGTCATTTCAAGCCGAGTCTGAATCTCCATGGTCCCATTTAGGGTTTTTTTGACAGAGATACTGAAATGGTTTTCCATTCCTTCTCCAGCTCACTTTACAAATGAGGAAACTGAGGCAAACAGTGTTAAGTGACTTGCCCAGAGTAATTCATCTTGTTAGTGTCTGGAGTCGGATTTGAACTCAAGGAAATGAGTCTTCCTGATTCTGGGTCCTGCATGCTATCTACTGTATCACTTATCCCACTTGGCACAGAGTAGGGATTTAATAAATGCTTAATGATTGATTGATTGATTATTAAAACATGTATATTGTTGTTTTTCCATTTAGAGAGATGATAACACATTCCTTGGCCCCTTCTTCCTCATATCAGTCTTATCAAATGACCAAGTCTGACAATATACACTTCACAATGGAACAAGCTAAGTCTGCAGAAGTAATAATTTTTCTGCTGATTTGGAAATCTTCCTTTGTTTGATGGCTTCCACATGCAAGTATTTAGATCTCAGTCAGTCAGTCCATAATTCAATTCAACAAGTATCGTTTATTTTGTACAAAGCATTAATTAATGATAACCAAGTTTGGGGGATGCTACATCAAAAAACAAAACATTTATCAAGGAGCTCATATGCAACTAGGGAAAACAACATTTATATTCATAAATAAATGCAAGGTAATTTGAGGAAAGAGATGATTAATTTGTCACATTTGTATGATGTCAGAGCATAGGATTTCTACTGTTTTCTGGGCCCAAACACCAGAGAAGGTTGAGATACCCATCCAAAGAACTATGTTTTATTGACCAAGATGATGACCCTCAGCATTTTTATTAAATGTATATCTTGCTTGTATAAAGGTACTTGCATGTTATTCTCCCTCTAGAGTGTGAGCTCATTGAGAACAGGGACCATCTTTTGCCTTTCTTTGTATCCTCATCACTCAGCAAAGTGCCTGGCAAATAGTAGTCATTTAATAAACTCTTACTGATTAACTAACTGATGCTCAGACTATTACTTAAACACCTTAAGATATCAAGAGAAAAGTGGGATATCTTTATGTCCAAGTATATGGAAAAAACAAGGATGAGAACAGAGCTCCCTCTAGTATCAGTTCTAAAACTAAGAATATTCTCACACTTTAAACTTTTAAGTCGAAAAAGACTTTTAATCAACAATCATCCAGTGAAGTAGACAGTGTAAATATTATGATCCCTATTTTATAGATGATGAAAGTCATCCTAAAAGAGGTTAAATGACTTGTGCAATCCAATCTAATTCAATGTTTGTTGAGTCATAGAATCATAAATTTAGAAGTGGAAGGGAACTTAGTGGTCATTGAGTCCAACCCTCTCATTTTAGAAATATGAAAACTGAGACTATAAGTGACTTGCCTGGGGTCACACAGTCTATGTCTGAAGCAGGATTTGGTCCTGGGGATTCCTAATTCCAAATCCTAGTTGGACTGCACTGGATCATATTTTAAAAGGTCATATAGGTAAATGAGAATCAAGGGTGGAATTTTAACCCTTTTTCCTCATAACCTAATTCAGTCCTATTTCTATTCAATCGTCTTGCTATTTCTTTAAAATATACTGTATAACTAATCAGCTATAATATTCTATTCCAAAGTAAAACAAGAAAGCAAAAATTCTACCTACTCTCTTTTCTGTTTCTATTTCTGAGATTTTAATACACTACGGATGCAGGATCAGGTTTTCTTGCTGAACTGGTTAGCCACTTGGGAAGATGTGGGACCACAGTCTTGGTTTGGTGCCTATTATCCATTACATTTCTTTGGTCAGTATTTGACTGAAGTTAACTTGGAATCACAAGAGCTGTAGACAAAGACTGGGAAGAGGAGGAAAATAAAAGGACAACCTGAAAGTTTTCAGTACAATACTCTGCTTGATTACAGAAAAGATGACTTTACCCTTAGGGCAAATGTTTGATATGCCATTTTTAAATTTCTCTTGTTTTCCTAGTTGAAAAATGATGGTGGTAAGTGGAGGAAGATGTCAAAACATGAGAAGCTTAAACAAATGTCTCCTATTACTACAAATGTTATGACACTCCCTTTACCTTCTTCGCAATTTAAGCAAATAAATTAATAATATTCATTGGATACCTATATTTCCAGATCTGTGCTGAGTGAGACTGGGATACAAAGAGCAACAAATCAAGAAATTCTAAAAAAGAATCACTGGGGAATACAAGAGAATCGAGCAAGCAAATAAATACAGACTCCATCTCTGTCCTTAAGAACCTTATCCACAGAGAGACAAGACCTATGAGAAAAATCGGACAATACAAAAATAACATCAATTTGAGGCTGGGATATTAACTAAAGACTCTTGATGAATGGGGAATCCACCATTTCCTGAGGTTATTCATTCTACTTTAAGAGAGTTCTAATTATCAGGAAATGTTTTCTTACATCATACCTAAATTTTTAACTTTTTCTTAAATCAGCCTCCTAAAGTCAAGCAAAATAAGCCACATCCACATGAAATCCCTTTAAACCCTTGAAGATAGCTTCTCCTCCAGTCTTTTCAATTGATTCTTTTTTTTATTAAAGCTTTTTATTTGTATAACATATATATGGGTAGTTCCCCAACATTGATCTTTACAAAGCTTTCCATTACAAATTTTACCCCCAGTCCCTCCCCTCCCCTAGATGGCAGGAAGTCCACTACATGTTAATAATGTTGAAATGCTTGAGAAGTTATGCAAGAAAAATCCTATCTACAAGAAAAAAAAAGAATCAGAGAAAGGCAACACAATGCAAGCAAATGTCAATAGAGAAGCTCTTGAGACCCTTTACTATCCTAATGGCTTTTGACCAAATAATTTCCAGTTTATCGATGTTCTTCCTAAAATTTGGTGAAGATGGAAAGAGTCCTGCACCATGCTAAAAGACTGATCCTAAATATCACACAGTTTTATTCCACTTTTCCTTCTATCCTTGACATAATCTATAGAGAAGTAAGGAGGAAAAGTCCTATTCCTCCATTAGAAAGTAAGTTTCTTGAAGGTAGAAATTGTATAGATTGATTATTTAAGAATGCACAGACCTTAATATAATAATAGAAGGAAGTCCTTAATAAATACATTCTGTTATCTATTTTTCCTTCTATATTTTTATCCACTTATCTATTCATCTATTCATCCATTGGTACAGGGGATTGAATACTGGCTCTGGAGTCAGAATCCCTGGATTGACAACACTATTTCTGATTTATCACTTTTTTGATCTTAGATAAGACAAAGCCCCTTTGGTCTTCAGATTCTTCCTCTATAAAATGAGAGAATTCAGTGAGATGGCCTCTGAAGCAGCCTTCTGAATTTGATTGGTTGATTGTTGTCCTTCATTCAAGAAGAGGACCAAAATGATATACAATGTTAGAGTGAAGTTGAACCAATACACAATTGTCAACAGTGGAGCAGAAAAGTGAGCAGCTTTCAGAGATTTGATGTACAGCACAGTATTTGCAAACATCAAGACTGCTTTGATAAAAATGATGAGGAAATTCAGAAGCTGCTAAATGAAAAATGAGAACTCCACAGCATACCAGCAGATGGGAACCAGCAAAAAGGTAGCATTCATACCTTTTGATCCAGCAGTGTCACCCCTAGATTTCTATTCCAAAGAGAGCATAAAAGAAGGGAAAAAACCCTTATGTTTATAGCAGCATTTTTTTGTAGTGGCAAGGAACTGAAAACTGAGCAAATGCCCATCAGTTGGGGAATGGCTGGATAAGTTATGGTAAATTAATGTTATGGAATATTATTATTCTATATAAACTTGAGCAGGCTAATTTCAGAAAAACCTAGGAAGATTTACATAAACTGATGCTAAGTGAAGTGAGCATAAACAGGAGAATATTATACAGAGTAACAGTAAGATTATATGATGATCAACTATATTTTTATAAAGCTTTTTATTTACAAAACATATGAGTCATTTTTCTACATTGACCTTTACAAAAAACTTTTTTTCCCAAGCTTTTCCCCTCCTTCCCCCCACCCCCCACACCTAGATGACAGGTAATCTAATACATGCTAAATAGGATAAATTATATGACAAATACAATACATGTATACATATCTATACAGTTATCTTACTGCACAAGAAACATCAGATCTAGAAAGAGAAGAAGGAAAAAACAGCCTAAGAAGGAAAACAAAATGCATGGAAATATTCACAGAAAGCGTTAAAATGCTGTGTTGTGGTTCACACTCAGTTCCCACAGGCCTCTCTCTGGATGTATATGACTATCTTCATCACTGAACAATAGGAACTGGTTTGAATCACATCATTGTTGAAGAGAACCATGTCCATCAAAATTGATCATCATATAGTCTTGTTGCTGTGTATAATGTTCTCCTGGTTCTGCTCATTTCACTCAGCATCAGTTCATGCAAGTCTCTCCAGGCCTCTCTGAAATCCTCCTGTTGTTGGTCGTTTCTTACAGAACAATAATATTCCATAACATTCATATACCATAATTTATTCAGCCACTCTCCAATTGATGGGCATCCCTTTAGTTTCCAGCTTCTAGCCACTACAAAAAGGGCTGCCACAAACATTTTTGCACATGTGGGTCCCTTTCCCTCCTCTAAGATCTCTTTGGAATATAAGCCCAGTAGAAACACTGCTGGGTCAAAGGGTATGCACAGTTTGATAACTTTTTGAGCATAGTTCCAAATTGCTCTCCAGAATAGTTGGATCCGTTCACAGTTCCACCAACAATGTATCAGTGTCCCAGTTTTCCCATGATGATCAACTATAATAGACTTACTTCTCAGCAAAGTGTGATCCAAAACAATTCCAATAGACTTGGAATGAAAAATACCATCTGCATCCAGAGAGAAAGGTATGGAGACTGAATATAAATCAAAGCATAATATTCTCACCTTTTTCATTTGCTTTTTCTCTCTTATGTTTTTTTTCCTTTTTGCTCTTATTTTTCTTGTACAACATAAGAAATGTGGAAATATGTTTTAAAGGACTATAGATGTATAACCTATATCAGATTTCTTGCTGTCTTGGGGAGGGGAGGAGGTAATGAAGAAAGAGAGAAAAAAATTGGAACAAAATCTTACAAAAATGAAAGTTGAAAACTATCTTTACATGGGTTTGAAAAAATAAAATACTGTTGGGGGGAAGAAGGTAGCATTCAATTCCATCAAAACTAAAGTACAAGCAAAACTTAGAAAGATGCAGGATTCTTGGCTTAGAGGGAAGGAAAATGAAATTCAGTTTTATGCTGATAGTTCAAAGCATTTTTGTAATGCACCAAAATCTATTTGTGGGTCAAAAACCTATGGGTCATCTCATCTACTCCATATTTAGAACTATGATCCTATATTCTGTTCAACTGTCATATAGCATTCTTAGAGCAAGAAGTTTAAAACAACTAACCTTAAATGAACTTATTTGTACAAATCATGCCTTTTATAGGCCTGTTTCCTTTTCTGTAAAATGTACATGTGGAGAAGATGGAAGAAGACATTACTTAGCTATTTTTGTCACAATTAGAACATTTTTTACATATTCAACCTTGGAAAAAAAACCTGAATAGTCAATATTGAAAGTTTGATTGCCTCATCTGAAAGAAATTGAGATTCACAAGACGAAGCAAGCCCATCATCAAACAGCTGTTAAGTGGTAAAAGCAGAATTTGAATCCATATCTTTTTTCTATTTCATGCTGCCTTTTTTAGATGTGAGCTCTAAAATGTCCTCCAGATACTATCCTATGGTTAATGATGACCACTTTCTGGCCCTAAAATTCTGGATAGTATTTCACATTTGATCATTTGACTCCCAGTCCAGCCATACAGTAATGAGTAGGGTTACACAGCTGGCTGTGAAACAAAAGGCTCACCTGTATACCTGTGACCTAGAATTTGACTAGCTAAGGGTGTTAAAGGGAAAAACCTTAGAGGGTAAACTGTCTTAGTTCTCCTTTTTAATCCCTTTGTACTCACTGACTGACTCAAAAAATAGTTGTTAGCAAGAGAGACATAATTCATAGTTCTAGTCCTCCCACCCAGGACGTTAGCAATATGAACTGTTAAAAGAACATCTGGTAACATTTCAGCTTCAGCATTTTAATGACCACTGAACAGCAGGCACTGGGGTAGGAGGAAATTCCCCTAAGGGCACCCCCACCCTACCTTTATTCCTCGGGGGGGCCACACTTCCTCTTGTCAGATCTGTCACTGTTTTATTTTTAAAGATAGATTTCCAACACATACTCACACCCCAGCAGAGAGGATATCCCCAATCTGTCTGGGTACCTTTTTTTTTCCACTGTTGGAAAACTCAAGACGTCACCTTCTTGCTCTGTGAACTGCTTGGGTACCAACAGAAGAGAGAACTAAGAATTTCCAAACAGCCTGAAGGGGAAAAGTAGAAATTCCTAACTGTTTCGGGGAATTAGTCCAAGAGGGTTAAGGTCTGTAGTATAACACTAAACCCCACCAAATCATGTCCAGAGCAAGTGATTTTAAAAAATAATAATAAAATCAGAAACAAGAAAAAACACTTTAAATTTTGACTCAATGAAAGACTAAGTTGTCATTGAAAGTAAAAGTAAAATATTTCCAAGTGACTAAAGCAGGGACTGTAAATTTTTTTGTGTGTTTTTTCCCTCTTTCAGATACTTTGTTAGCTTCAGTTCCTTCAAAATCATGTTACACCAACCCCAGATTTCTTCTGAGTATAGTCGATCTAGTCCAGCTTCTCTTCTTATATTTTCTTTAGTTTTCTTTACTGTCATTTCCACTTTTTCATTCAGTACATTGAAAACTATGATGGGGGCAGCTAAATGGTGCAGTGAATAGAGCACCAGCCCTGTAGTCAGGAGGACCTAAGTTCAAATCTGATCCCAGACAATCCCATACACTTAACACTTCTTGACTGTGTGACCCTGGGCAAGTCACTTAACCCCAATTGCCTCAACAAAAAGCAAAAAAGAAAAGAAAAGAAAACTGTGATATTAGCCTGTTCCATTATCACTAAGAAAAAAATTTTTTTTGTAAAAACAAGTTAAAAAACTGATTTTTTTACAATTATCTTTTCATTTTTCTCCTTTTAGTTTATCCTTAAATGCACTTCGAACAATTTTGATCGTTGAATATGGCATCAAACTTAATGTTCTGTTTTGCTTTTTTCCCTTCTATTGGTTCTTGATGTTTTGTGAAGCAATTTTGCTCATGGTCTTCCACTATGCTCCTGTATAAGATTTTACAAGTGAGTGTATATTCTAAATTAGTGTTGCCCTTGGCTGATGTAATTCTGTTTAGAAAGTACATCAAATGTTTGCTGACCAAGTTGGCTATGGTCTTCTTTTGGTTTCCTCATAGTGGCAGATAATTTGTATCAGCTAACCTGCTTTAAGAAGTGTAACATTCTGTTTCAATGTCTGTTTTTTTATTTACTTCTTTTTTGGCATCAACTGCTAGTTTAAATAGGCCAGACTGCAGTCAATTTAATTGTATGCAACATTTTATACTTACTTATGCTTTCTTCTTCTACTTTGCTACTGATTTTTTTAAACTGCTTACTCAGATGCGGTCTTCTCATTGTATATAGCATATTGCTTTACAAATGACTCCTAAGTCCATAATAAGTTGTTTCTTATCTGTGAGAACAACTCCAATTTTAATTTTTTCTTTTTTTTTCTTTTTTTGCTGAGGCAATCGGGGTTCAGTGACTTGCCTGGAAAGTGCAGCCAGAAAGTATTAAGTGTCTGAGGTCAGATTTGAACTCAGGTCCTCCTGACTTCAGGGCTGGTGCGCTATCCACTGTAACACCTAGCTGCCCCTAATTTTAATTTTTCTTTTTTTTTAATTTTTAAAATTTACATAAATTAAATAAATTATATAAAATAAAATAATTATAATTTATAATTGATTTTAATTTAATGTTATCTGATGTTTTAACACATATTATGCCTTTTCTTTTCTTGAGTTAAGTATTCCCACTATATAATCAAGAGGATTGTATAAGACTCTGGACTCTTTTGTTCCTTACCCTCAAACATCAATTTCCAATCTTTTTTTTTAATCTTCCTAAGTGCTCACTTTGGAATTGTTCAAATGTAAAAGTATATATTGATTTAATTGGGAGGGTCTTATCAGGTTCATTGTAGGCTTTCTCTATCTTTCCATTCACTATGACAAATACTGATACATAAGCTACAATAATTTTCATCATGGTATTTTTATAAATTCTTATCAAGAGCACTATAATATAAAATTGTCAGTTTAAAATACAGTATTTCTTGCTGGTTTTGGACATACAATAAAGTAAACTCTCTCAACTCCTTTATTTGATTCCCCAAGGAGAACTTATTAGTCACCCACTTCCATTTGGGGCACCTTCCATTTGTCTTCTGGTTTCATATGTAGCAAGAATGTCAAGATTGATATGACTCATTTCCTAAAGTAGCATATCACTTAGTTACTAAACAAGAATCTCACATTCAGAATGCCAATAGATAAGTTAAGATTCATAATCAGAATTAAAAATTATATGGTTTTAGCACCTTCTTTGCCTCTCCACAAAGTCCAACTCAAGTAGTCAGGAAGTTATATAGTCAGGAAGACCTGAGTTTAAACCCTGCCTCAGATACTTGCTATATGTGTGACCAAGAAAATCATTTTGGTTTTCAATATCTTATTTTCCTAATCTATAAAATGAGGAGATAGAACTTGATGGTCCAAGGCACCTTCTAGCTCTAAATCTATGGATACTAAGATGCCTCACTGGCATGGAAATGACTCTGGATTCTTAAAGGGAATCCCAGCAAAACACACCTTCTGATAGTTTTCACCATCTCATCTTGGAAAGGTTTTTAGTATGATCTCAGAAATAGCCTGAGGTCTATTTTTAGAAACCCAGCCAGTTAAGGATAAGTTCATCATCAGGAACTAGACATTTGGTAACCAATGAAACAAAGAAAAATGCAAAATTGTCATCAGTCCTATGCAGTTTCCTTCTATGTCTGAAGAAGTGACCCAAGAAGGGAGCAAGAGTATTAAGCAAATTAATAACTCATAAAAATTTTCTGAATCTAAAAATGTGTGAGACAGAAATTCACAAGAATTTAATTAAGCTCAAATTCAACAAACATTGAAGTTTCTATATCATCAAAAATGCTTTGGATACAAAAAAAAAAAGAAAAAGAAAAACAATATAGTCCATGTCTTAAAGAAGCTACAGTCTAGTAAGAGGCTAAAACATGTATACTAGGGACTGTGATACAACTTTTAAAATTTTCACGTTCCTAAGAAGAGTCAAAAAGAGTGGACTAAGAAATTCAAAGGAGGAAAAAAAATCATTTCCAACTAAAGGTACTAAGGAAAATTTCAAGCAGTAGTTTGTACCTGAGCTACCTTAAGAAAAGAATGTACAGAGGCACAAAGTAGACAGACAATAGCATGAGATAAGGAGATAGTAAATAATAAAACTTATCTGGAGTGTGGTATTATTAGTGAGGGGGATCACCATGAAATGAGACTGGACAAATAGGAAATGGCCCCATACACTGGGTAGGTTTGAATGCCCATGCTCAAGAATTTGTACTTTATTCATCAGACACTGGGAAACAACTAATGGTTTTTGAGATGGGAAGTGATATGGTCAAATAGGCATTAAAAATATTACTTTGACAATGACATGAAGGATGGGCTGTTTAGGGGAGAGAGTGCTAAAAGAATCCTTTAAAAATTATAGTCTAACCACTTCCTTTGAAAGATGAAGAAACTCAGGCTCCCTAGAGGTTTTTAATACAACCTATCCAAAGGAAAAAGCCCTTTCACAAAACATCTGCTCGTGGCAAATGATCATCTAGCCTTCTGAAACACTTTTGGGGATAGGCAAATGGGCTAGTGGACAGCACTAATTTTTAGGACATTCTTCCCTATATCTGCCACCTTGTAATTTTTATGCTTCCATTTTAGTCCAAACCTCTGAAACCACAAAGATCAGTCTAGTCCTTCTTTCAAGTCAAATATTTGAAAATAGTCATTGTTACTCATTTTCATGCTCTCTTTTCCAGGTTAAACACCCCCTGCTGCTTCAACTGACCTTCATAAGATGAATTCTTTTATCACCCTTCAGTATTCCAGTGAGCATGCTCCAATTTGTCAAAGTTGCTCATAAAATACATCACTCAGAGCTAAACCTAGTACTCCAAAAATGGTCTGACTTGGACCAAAAACAATGGAACTAATATGATTCCTCCCTTGTTCTACATACTAGATTCTAAAATGGGGATGACTGATTTTCTTGGCCATGTCATTCCAGGAATACTCTTAGGAATAGCAATTCTCCATGTGTGGTCTGGGAACTCCTGATCCTTTCAGAGTCTGCAAAAGTCAAAACTCTTCACCTAATATCACTAAGTTGCCTTAATTTCTAGCATGATAAACAGCTATGGATTTGTAAGATTAGATTATATTCCTAACTAAACAAAAGTTCTTTATGGAAGAAGGAGAGGTTCTCCAATAAATTTTAAGCATATAGAGGAGTCCCGAACCCCAAGACATTGAGAATCACTGCTCTAGAGGATCTATTCAAAATACTCTTCTGCTTCTCTTCATGTTTTTTGGATACCACAATAGTCCTCTGGTTGTACGACTGTTTTCTCTCACTCTTCCCTATATGACTAGACCAGCTCTTTTTCTGGCCACATATATTCATTATAGTGTCTTTTTCAGTCCAAAACTGCATTAGCTTTTTTTTGACAACCACATCATACTACTACTGACTCACATTGAACAACATATTGAACAAAAGCCCCTAAGTCCTTTTCACATGAACTGCTATGAAGCCAACATTTTCTTATTCTATACTCATATAGCTGATGCCTTTAACTTAAACTTTACATTTATGCTGATTTGGTTTCATGTTAGATTTGGCTCATCATCAGAACTAGAAGCCTGAGATCTTTCTAAATGCTAAATCTGTCCTAAAATAAATTGGCAATTCCTCCTGGTCAGACAGCTAAAATGGAAGAGGATAGATCAGGTGTTCTAATGAAGACCACTTCTCTTTCTACTAGCACAACTGCTGTTGACTCTCCAAATATCTTCATGCTGGAAACAACATGGCCAGCAAAGTTTATGCTCATAGTAGATGTCCAATGTACAACAACCTGATTAATTTCCAAGATACAAAAGCTCTGAGAGACCTGGGATGTGGGGTTATTTTTCAGTTGTACACAACTCCTCATGATCTCATTTGGGATTTTCTTGGCAGAGATACTGGAATAGTTTGCCATTTCCTTCTCCAGCTCACCTTACAGATGAGAAAACTAAGGCAAACATGATGAAGTAATGTCCAGGATCACACAACCAGTATCTGAGGTTGGATATCTCAGGTCTATCCTGACTCAAGGTTCAGAAATCTATCCACTGTGCCCACCTAGCTGTCCCTAGCTGTCTGAGGGATCCAGAAGAGATTTTGAAGATCAATCAGTTCAATAACAGGAACAGCTCTCGCTGGGATATAGCGAGATCAAGGCTTGGTAATTCTGACAGAGGAAGGAATGGGGAGAAAAATGTAAGCTTTTGTCCTCCCTTAGTTTTACTGAATCTCATTCTTGGCACCTGAATACTTGGGATATTCATGGAACTACTCTGAGTAACTGCCTGCCAGTGGAAAGAAAAAGCAATAACAATGACAGAGTTTAAGAACAAATTTGGTTTGAAAGAATGAGAACTAGATTTGAATTTATAAAATGGGGTTTCAAATCCTGATTCTTCTTGTTACTAGCATGCAAATCATTTTCCTACTCTCAGATTTCATTTGGGTTCAATGACTTCTAAAAGTCTCTTCCAGCTCTGAATGAATGAACCAATGATGCCCAGTAATTTAACCTCTCCGGACTTCAGTTATTTCCTCTATAAAATGAGGAGGTTTGGCTAGATGGCCACTAACGTTCCTTCTAACTCTAAATCTAAGATTTGATGAACATAAATGTTTTCCAAGCAGACTCAGACAGAGACTAAAAGATAGCTATATGCTCTGGAAATACTAAGATATATGAATTCATGGAAACTCAGAATCAAAGATTCTGTACCACATTTCTTTTTCCAGAAGGAAGATATAAAGCATTTTAATTTTTATTTATTTTCAGTTTGCATAAAAGTACTGCTTGAGAGTTACAAAGATCTTTACATAACCTAGGAAGCAGTGTAGAGACCTGGCTCTGGATTCAAAAAGATCTGGATTCAAATGTTGGTTCTGATGTTTACTTTGTCTGTGATCTTCAGCAAATCAAAGTCTCTCTAGGACTTGGTTTCTATATCTGAAAAATATGGAGATTTAGGGTTAGGTGATCTTTGGGAACCCTCCTAGTTCCAGATCTAAGCTCTTAGTTCTCTTAATGACTTTATGAACTAGAAATGCAAGCACTACCCATATTCTGTGGAGGAGAAAACCAGCAAACAGAATGAGTTTCTTTTTACCAGCACTCATAGTGCCAGAAATTCAAGTCTCATGTCTTAAGCTTCAAAGAGCATAATGCCCTAAACAAGATGGTGATGATAATAAAGACAGTGACAATATTAAAAGTACAAATCTGAATCACAAGGATCATCTGTTTATAAGCAAGACCTCTAGTCTTAATCAATTCATATCCTCCCTAACCTTCCTTTCAAGTCCTTGGTAAAGTGTTCATCAATCACAGCAATTTCTCTTTTCTCTCTGGATTTTCTTTTTGGTCATTTGGGGGTGGTGTTTTTCTTTTTGGCCTTACTGTCTGAATCATACAATCATCAAATCAACAGAATGTTTTCTTCCCTAAATGTCTCATGTTCACATGTCTCATTCCCTGGGTAGATTATAAATTCCTTTTAGTCGAGCACTGTATTTCACAATTTTCTCATGTTCTAGGCACATAAAAATGCCAATGAGGAGAATAAAACAAAAAAAAAGTTTTCTTTCATATACAAATAGGTTCAGCATTAGGTCACAAAACTATAAGAAAGATCTTAAGGTCAAAGGAAGAATGAAAAGGGAAGGTGGGAGTAGAGGGGTGATTCAGTAAAACAAGGGGAGGCATTTCAGATTGTGGGCAAAAATGTGATAGGCCCCCATGCAAAGAGAGAAAAGCAGAAGTAGAAGACTACACAAAAAGGCAATCAAATTCATATTGAATGCAATGATTAATGTTGGCTGGAGAGGACTGATGTTGACAGCATTTCCTACCTCTCATCAAAAATAGGGGTTGACAGAGGTGGAATGTTCTATTTGGTACTGGTCAGAAGAACTGGAAAAATGAATGAAAGGTGCAAAGAGAAAAATTTAGACTTGTTTTCAGGTACACTTCTTTATGTGCACATGCACACATGCCTATATAGATATAGCATATTACAAGTTTTTTATATAATATGTTGTTTTCAGACATGTCTGATTCTTCATGACCTCATTTGGAATTTTCTTGGCAAGGATTCTGAACTGGTTTGCCATTTCCTTCTCCAGTTCATTTTACAGATGAGGAAATTGAGGAAAACAAGGTTAAGTTCATACAACCAAGTAAATCTCTGAGGCAAAATTTGAACTGGGGTCTTTCCAACTCCAGCCCTGATGTCCTATCCAATACACCACATGGCTACAGTATAATAAACAATTTACAAAATTATAGACACTCAATAGGAAGGAACTTCAGAGATTGAACTAAAGGATTCCAAAACATCAAGCATTGGAAGTTATCAAAGGGTTCATCTATTCCAATACTTTACTAGATAAGAGTCCCTTCTATAACATAATAAACAAATGAACATCAGCCCCTTTCCTGAAAGTGTTAAAGTGAGAGATATTTCATTATCTCCCCTTTCTACTTCTGGATACCTATAATTTTATTTTATTTTGGTGAAGCAATTGGGGTTAAATGATTTGCCCAGGTCCTCACAGCTAAGATGTATTAAGTGTCTGAGGACAAGTTTGAACTCAGGTCCTCCTGACTCCAGGACCAGTGCTCTATCCACTGCACCACCTTGCTGTCCCAATACCTATAATTTTAAAGAAAATTTTACTTGTATTGTTTAGCATTAGTATGGAATTATGGACTGAAATGTTGAATTTGGATGTCAGATGCGTCCCACAATGAATTATCTTCCTACCCACTAGGTATAGCTGTTTTGTAAAACATGTTCTTCACTACATCTGATTCCCAGAATTGGACTAGCTTGTACCAGAGCCATATCTGAGGATAGTACATCTGTAGGGTTGTATATTTTTTAAAAATATACATTTTGAGTCCTCCAAGTGAATTCTTACCTCAAAGACCACATCAAAGTTCCATGATAGGCTTCCACCCTGAGGTCCTGTGGCCCAAATAATTCCTGACCTGAAATCCCCTCTAAAGATTTTCCCAAAAAGGACATTTGGCCTCAGTTTTGAAGTTGTCTAACAGTGGGGGACTCTCACAGGAAGAGTTTTCTTCTGTAAAGTGAGGCAATTGAAAGTAAGCAAAAAGATCACTTTAATGGAAAAGACAATGAAAGTCCAGAAGAAGAACAAATAAATATTGAAATATAGTCCCTTCATTCACCACAAAGAAGTGGAAGAACACTGGGACAGACTATTGTATACACTGTAAAACAGGATTTCTGAATCAGTTTTAATTAACTATTTTTTTATTCTTCATAAAGGGGAGACTAATTAGATTGAGATGAAGATAAAGAGAAAAGATATCAATAAAAATTATTTTTAAAAACAGAGAAACATTTTGAAGTGGTTAAAAGGACTATACAGTTTCCAAAAGCAATTCATTCCACTGTTTACTCCCTACTCTAAGTCCAAGTTATTTTCCAGCTGCACTGTCCATTCCTGATATTTATATAGTAACTCAATGAACCAGCTATCCAAATGCTTTCTTGGCCACTAAACAGTTTTCATTCACTTAGTTTTTCCTGTATAGACTGTTAAGATGATTTAATTTGAGTAATCAGAGATCTCATTGAGAAGACTCTTTCAAATGACCAGGAAGAAAACTGCTCTAAAGGATACAAGAGGATCTTTTAACTGCTTCCTACTATGAGATAAGCCACAGATAACTAAGCAGACATAAATATTGCATAATTACTAGGTAACATTAATTTTGGAGTCAGGAAGACCTGGATTTGAATGCTGTCTCAAACATTTATTAATTGTGTGATTCTAAACAAGTAAATTAATCTCTATGAATTTCTATATATTCATTTCCAAAATAAAAGGTCATAAACTCTCAGATTCTTTCCATCTTTAAATCTGTGAGCCTATAAATACAGAACTGAGATTTGAATCCAGGTGTCTAAGACTTTCTTCTGAATCCTGATGTTTCTAGATAAACACTGTATTAAATACTATTGTTGTTGCTGTTGCTGTTTGTCCTTTGTTTTCAAGTTGGATTTGAGGGAAGCAAAATTGCACAAAGCCATCAACCTCATTTTCTCTCCAGAGTCATTTTAGTCCAGTAGCAAAATAAAAGTCAAATTTTACTCATAAATTAAAAAAAATTTTTTAAAGATTGATGATGGCTTAGGATGCAGTGGATGATCTTGGTGTCTTCAATGTCTGCCCAAACTTTAAGTGCTCCACAGAGCCTACTTCTATCCACCTTCATGGCCATTGGAAAAAAATTGCTCTCTGCCTGTGGAATACCACAGGGAAAAGTCTTCACATGCTCGGAGTAGACATTCCCCTAAACATTAGGAATACAAATCATCCCTGCCCTCTGGGAGCTAATAGTCTAATGGGGAAGACAATATGCAACTAACAAGATGCAAATCACATATATTCTGAAAATGGAAAACCCAATAAGGGTAATGAGAAAAAGCTTCTTGCTTCTTGAAAGTGATGATGAGTCCCAAAGAATTTCATTTGAGGAACTACTGGAATTGTATGTTGCAAAGCTGTTCCTCCTTATCTTATGGTCATTAAGTAACTCCAGCTTTGTCATCTAGATGCAGTCCTTTGGGGTATCCTTGCCATTCAAAGTGCTCCAGTGTTTCTGTCATTGACTGTTCCATTGAACTTTCTCCTACAAGGGAAAGCATACCAATGGGAAGGGAATACTAGTAGACTCAGCCTGTCAGTTTTGACATTTTTTTGAGATCAAGGGGATTTCCAAGCCCATGTTTTCAAGAAAGGATTCAGCTTGTGAAATGTGACCTGTTTCATTCACATATTGACCTATAAATGGCAAATCCTGAAAGCCAGATAGATGGATTGGGGAAAAAAACAACCATTTTGAACAAAATTTCCACAAAGATATACAACATAATAATGTTAATGTAGATAACTCTTTCCAATAACAAAGACAACAGTTCACATTTTGAAAGTGACTTTTTTATGCATATGCATGGGTAATTTTTCATCAATGACCCTTGCAGAGCTTTCTGTTACAAATTTTTTCCTCCTTCCCCCCACCCCCTCCCCTAGATGGCAGGAAGTCTAAGACATGTTAATTATGTTCAAATATTTGACAAATAGAATACATATATACATGTTTATACAGTTATCTTGTTGTACAAGAAAAATTGGATATATAAGAAAAAAAATCTGAGAAGGGAAACATAATGCAAGCAAACATCAATAGAGAGCATGAAAATGCTATATTGTGGTCCACACTCAGATCCCACAGGCCTTTCCCTAGGTGTATACAGCTTTCTTTATCACTGAACAATTGGAACTGGTTTGAATCATCTTATTGTTGAAGAGAGTCACATCCATCCATAAAAACTGATCATCATATAATCTTGTTGCTGCTGTGTACAATGATCTGGTTCTGCTGATTTCACTCAGCATCAGTTCATGCAAGTCTCTCCAGGCCTCTCTGAAATCCTCCTGTTGGTCGTTTCTTACAGAACATAATATTCCATAACATTCATATACCATAATTTATTCAGCCACTCTTCAATTGATGGGCATCCATTCAGTCTCCAGCTTCCTGCCACTACAAAAAGGGCTGCCACAAATATTCTTGCACATGTGGGTTCCTTTCCTTTCTTTAAGATTTCTTTGGGATGTAAACCCAATAGAAACACTGCTGGGTCAAAGGGTATACACAGTTTGATAACTTTTTGAGCATAGCTCCAAATTGCTCTCCAGAATGGCTGGATCCATTCACTATTCCACCAACAATGTATCAATGTCCCAGTTTTCCCATATCCCCTCCAACATTCTTCATTACCTTTTCCTGTCATTTTAGCCAATCTGACAGGTGTGTAGTGGTACCTCAGAGTTGTCTTAATTTGCATTTCTCTGATCAATAGTGATTGGGAGCATTTTTTCATATGATTGGAAATAGTTTAAATTTCATCATCTAAAAATTGTCTGTTCATATCCTTTGACCACTTATTGATTGGAGAGTGGCTTGAATTCTTATAAATGAGTCGATTCTCTATATATTTTAGAAATGAGGCCTTTGTCAGAACCCTTAAATGTAAAGATGATTTCCCAATTTATTGCTTCCCTCCTAATCTTGTCTGCATTTTTGTTTGTTTGTTCAAAAATATTTTAACTTAATATAATAGAAATTATCTATCTGGTGTTCAATTAAGAATTCCAGTTCTTCTTTGGACACAAATTCCTTCCTTATCCACGGGTCTGAGAGGTAAATTATCCTATGTTCCTCTAATTTGCTTATAATAGAAAGTGACATTTTGTAAAATACATTATATATTTTTTTCATTTTTGATCTTCAGTGAATCTAAAACATTGAATAAATTCAGTGTTTATTTCTGGATTAGTGAATAATCTGGAATTACAATCATAGGCTCATAGAACTAGAACATAAGGAAAAAACCTCAAAGGCTTTCTAGACCAACTGGAAGAAATGAAGAAGACCTAAGTTATTTTGAGCTCAAATAGCATTCATTTCTAGATTTATAACCTATTAATTCCTTATTTGGAGAAAACTGAGGAAATTTTAGTAATAGAAATTTATTTCTATTAAGTGATTTAGACAAGTCATTTCTTCTTTCCTAGTCTCAATTTTCTCATACATAAAATGAGGGGGCTGCATTCAATGATTTCTGAGGTCCCTTTGAACTCTGAAATTCAATAGGCTTTTTTAAAAATTTATACCCATCGTGTGGCAGATATTATCGGAAAGGAGAATAATCACATGGGTTTTCTTATAAGGTAGTACAGACATCTGCGTTGTCATACATGTTCGTGGTTTGACACTGAACTTTGACGTTTATGACGAAAGTTCAAATATATCACCAAAGTTCAAATCTATCACCCTTAAAACCTCAATATGAAACCACAAGGAAATAATAAAAAGTAATTCAATTACAAACCCAAAAAAAATTTTCTTTAAAAAAGAAATCTATGTCAAGGAAAGATTTTCTCATGGACAGGAAGTTTTTAATGATGTCACTGACAATGAGTTGGTGATAGAAAGCAGTTTTTAAATAGTTCCACACTGTGGCTACAGACCAACAGTAGCTTATATTTGCTGCAGGGTAGAACAAACAGAGAATCTGTTGGCTATATTTTTGTGTACCTTATATTTCCAGAATCAATTGCTTTTCTCATCTTTTTTTTAAAGGGAAAGCTTCCAACCTTAATGAGAAATATTGCTATATTAAAGTATTTAACAAGCCTGGCTTCCCGGACTAAACAGAAAGACTGGTAAAATTCACACATACTTACAACAAACAGCTGGTTTTTGTAGACTACAAGTTTGAAATAAGTCAATAGTGTGGCATGAAAACCAGACAGATTAATGTTATACTAGGTCGTATTATGAGAAATACTAGTCTGGTCCCACTTAAATACTCTATGATTTTGAGATTCAAGTAAAAGAAGCTACCACAATCATAAAAAAAATTTGGGTTTCTTAATGAATTTTTTAAAATAATGCATAGAAGGTTTTTTGTTTGTTTTACATTGCTATCATTTCCCAAGAGAACTTTTTTCAGAGCAAAGAAATACAGTAAGATAAAAACAAATCAATATAGCTCAGTCATGATGAATATAAATTCAAATAATGCAAAAAATTTATTAAAAATTATAAAGTGATACTGGTTGATATTTAATGTGTCAAAATTCAATTAGTGTGGCACATTTGAACTAGTCAAGAGTTTTTACACACCAATAGTTCACCAATTTGTACTTGTTTATTTTCAAGGATGGATGTAATGTGCTACTATGTACTATATTATCTGCAGTTGTACTAATTTTTTAATATTAAGAATTCTTAACAAAATGGACAAAGAAGAATACTTCAGATGTGGAAACACTGCCAGCAGACACAAAAAGAAAAAGGTTATTGCATTAGAACAAAAATTTGATGCAATTAAATGGCGTGAACCTGGTCCATAATAAAGTAGGACAAGATGCCATAGAGCCTGAATCTATAAACTCAAAGTAAAAGAAAAATAAAAAGTTGCATCAGCTTTTTATAGTTTGCAAACAATTAGATGGAGTAGAACTATTGCAGTACTAGAAATGAAGCATCTTTTAGTCCTATGGATCCAGGATTGTCATCAAAAATTCATTCTTCTTAGCAAAACAGCCACTGAAACAAAACTTCAAGTTCATTTAAGGTAGTAAAAGAAAATGGAAATAAACTGGAAAATGAAGAAACTTTTACTGCAAGTTTTGGTTGAATACTACAACTATAAACCAAGTTCAATTGCACAATGTTAAAATTATTAGAGAGCTGGCTAGTGCAGATGAGGACAGCTAAATAGCCTGGTACTTTTTGAGAAAATAACCAAAGAAGATGGATAAACCAATTTAAAATTTTTTAATGTATATGAGACAGGTTTAACACTAGAAAAGAATACCTTCCAGGAATTTGTGACCAAAGAAGAACTAGAGGTCATCATTAATCACAAAATAGATAAGTTTGACTATATCAAGTTAAAAAGTTTTTGTACAAACAAGATGAATGCAGACAAGATTAGAAGGGTAGCAGTAAACTGGGAAAATATTTTTACATCCAAAGGTTCTGATAAAGGCCTCATTTCTAAAATATATAGAGAATTGACTCAAATATATAAGAATTCAAGCCATTCTCCAATTGACAAATGGTCAAAAGATATGAACAGACAATTTTCAGATGAAGAAATTGAAACTATTTCTGGTCACATGAAAAGGTGCTCCAAGTCACTATTGATCAGAGAAATGCAAATTAAGACAACTCTGAGATACCACTACACACCTGTCAGATTGGCTAAAATGACAGGAAATGATAATGATAATTGTTGGAGGGGATGTGGGAAAACTGGGACACTGATACATTGTTGGTGGAACTGTGAACGGATCCAACCATTCTGGAGAGCAATTTGGAGCTATGCTCAAAAAGTTATCAAACAGTGCATACCCTTTGACCCAGCAGTGTTTCTACTGGGCCTATATCCCAAAGAGATTTTAAAGGAGGGAAAGGGACCCACATGTGCAAAAATGTTTGTGGCAGCCCTTTTTGTAGTGGCAAGAAACTGGAAATTGAAAAGATGCCCATCAATTGGAGAATGGCTGAATAAATTATGGTATATGAATGTTATGGAAAATTATTGTTCTGTAAGAAACGACCAACAGGAGGATTTCAGAGAGGCCTGGAGAGACTTGCATGAACTGATGCTGAGTGAAATGAGCAGAACCAGGAGAACATTATACACAGCAACAAGACTATACGATGATCAATTTTGATGGACGTGGTTCTCTTCAACAATGATGTGATTCAAACCAGTTGTGCTGCAATGAAGATAGTCATATACATCCAGAGAGAGGCCTGTGGGAACTGAGAGTGAACCACAACACAGCATTTTAACACTTTCTGTGAATATTTCCATGCATTTTGTTTTCCTTCTTAGGTTGTTTTTTCTTCTTCTCTTTCTAGATCTGATGTTTCTTGTGCAGTAAGATAACTGTATAGATATGTATACATGTATTGTATTTGTCATATAATTTATCCTATCTAGCATGTATTAGATTACCTGTCATCTAGGGGTGGGGGTGGGGGAAGGAAAGGAAAAGCTTGGGAAAAAAAAGTTTTTTTCTTTTTACAAAGGTCAATGTTGAAAGGTCACTCATATGTTTTGTAAATAAAAAGCTTTATAAAAAAAAAAAAAAAGAATACCTTCCAGAACTTAATTTCTAGGGAAAATAAAACTCAACCTGAATTTAAAATATCTGAGGATAATCTAACATTTTTATTTAGAGGTAATGAAAAAAAAAAGGATTTTAAATGAAAACCAATGCTTGTTTATCATTTTCAAAATCCTTGTGCTCTGAGAGGCTTACCATCACTGATCGCTTCCAGTTCTTTGTTGGTCAAATAAGAAAGCATAGGATTAACTAGAGCTATTCTTGAAGACTGGTGTTCAAATTATTATAGCCTAGTTGTTGAAATATACCAAAAATGCAAAAATATCATATTTAAAGCATGAATGATTTTACATAACATCCAAGTCATCCAACTATACTTGGTTCATTGTGTGAAGGTATGAAAATACAAATTATCTTAGATATGGATAAAGTTCAATGTACCTACCAATCTATAAAAGGAAAATTAAAGAATGACCATTTAGTCTATGTTACTGAAATGTTTTAAATAATGAGAATCAGTGTAGGCTTTTCTTTAGGTATTTTAAATATCTGGGGTTTTTTTCCATTTTTTAAATTTTGCTTTCTATAACAACTCTATTACTTTGTAAAAAGCTTGAATCAAAAATATTTTTCTTATTCTTTATTTTTATATTGTGTTAACAAACAGATTTTTAAAATTTACTTTAATATTTTTCTTTGTTTAATTCCATTGCATTGGAACTAATGCCCTGATTCTGTGAGAGTTTGAAGAGATAGGGGTGTTGCTCCTAACTATGTGTGACTCAGTTGCACTTAAAAATGATGAAGATGGTACAGTAGATAGAGCGCCAGTCTCAGAGTCAGAAAGACCCAAGTTCAAATATGATCTTAGACACTTCTTAGCTGTGAAAACCTAAGCAAGTCACTTAACCCCTGATTGCCTCAGTCCCACATCTATAAAATAGGAAGAAAAATAGTACCTAACTCCCAAAGTTATTGTGAGGTTAAGACAATACAATAATTATAAAGTACTTGGCATATAATAAGTGCTAGATAAATCTTCAATCCTATTAATTATTATTATTTTATATATAATTATAACTTTAATGGTGTGAATGTGAAAATAAAAATTATTCTTGGAATTAATTATTCACACTAGTCTAGTCCACCTCCCTTATTTTATAGATGAGGAAATTCAGTCCAAAGGAGTTAAAGAACTTCCATAGGATCACTAGGTGACCACCAGTTTAGAGATGGCAGAAAATATTCTTATTTAGATAAAGGTTGGAACAGACAGCCTCATTCAGGCCATCTGGCACAAATTGTCCACTGGAACATTTGGGATGGAAATGTCTCTAGGTTTGTACATCTAGGGTTTTCTTTGTGCTAATGCAATTCTCCTTTGTTCATATAACAGAGTGCCTATTTTGATGTGGGCATTCCATGCCAGCATCTCTCATGTCTCTTGATTGGTACCAAAAACAAGCTTGATGACTAAATTAGATCTGATTGCAAAACCTACACCATCTTCACAGAGCTCCTAATCACAGTGGCCATTCCAGAAAAACCTTTATCCAACTTCAACTTCAGCCAGCTGACCTTCATTGGGCAGCTTTGTCTGCTATTTGGAGTAAAATAGTAAAATAGTGGATGATGAGTGACATCTTGACTTGCAAATGAATCTGATTTAAGTGAGGAAGACTTGCATAAAGTCAGCCTCACTCTCCCTTCCAAGTTATCTTGGGAAGACCATAGTCAAGACAGCTGGAGATGGCCCTGGATGCAGTGAATGGCCTTGATGTTTTTGATGCCTGATCAGGCTCTAAACACCACATGGTCTGTTTCTGAGGTCTTCATGGCCCTTTGGAACAAATTGCTCTCATCCACCCATCCCAATGGGGAAGTCCTCATGTGTTTAGACATCCCCCTTAACACACCAATGGGTTTGAGGTCTATCAGTTACCCTTAACCTAGCTCATCTTCCCAGATAGATATTATCAGGGCATAGCTGCTACATATATCATACCTTCTTAGAGTCACCAATAAGTGGACAGGTGGAGGAGCAGCCTGAGGAGCACTCAGCAATCCTCACACCAGAGGTGCTAGTCCTTCCTGAACACCCCAATCACCCCAATTAATTGAATAGAACAAGCATCAAAGAGAATGCAGAGCCTCAAGAAGAAGGCAGTCAAGTTAGGTTTAGAAAACAAGACATGAGTGTATGAAAAACTAAACAACAAAATGGACAGGGACAATTGTCAGCTGAGTAATATAAACATTAAGTCCTGCAAAATACTCAAGAAATTTGCTACTCGCTTGTCATGTCTATTTTTATTATAAGAGACAGCTGGTTCAAAAGATCCAGAGATCTATTTTCTCCATTATTCTATACAGCTATGTATTTTCTCTAATAAAAAAAAGAAAAAAGAAATGTTGAATACACATGTAGTGAGGATTCTGCCCTGATTCTATGAGAGTTTGAAGAGATAGGGGTGTTGCTCCTAGCCATGTGTGACTGGTTGTGCTTAAAAATGATGAAAAATCTTCTAATTGGCCAGAAACATCCCTCCCCTCATGAAAGTAAGTGCCTAACAAATGTTACTGATTGAATGACTAGTAAGACCAAACAGTTTGAGCTTAAATGGCATGGTCTTCAATTACATAAAATCAGCTCCAAAGAATGATGAAAAATCAGCGGGATTCCTCCAGACTCAATGGGAGAAAATTCTATTGCAGAATATTTGAAGGAGCCCAGTCTTCCCATAATAAGTTTTGTCCTGTCTAAGGACTCACTGTATATCCAAGTCCCTGTAGAAGATGGATTATTTCTTCACATTCACTGGATCTTATAGTCAAGAGAAGATTCTAGAAATAAAGACTAAAGTAAATCAATTATAATCACTTAGTCAATATCCAACATGGTTTCATGCCTTTTACATGTTTTACAATCCTTGAAGAAATCTGTTTTTTTTAACTAAGCACATTTATTACAAGGAATTTGTTTCTCTTTTTTCCCCTGAGGTAGTGGGGAGAGTAGGAAGGGAAGAAAACAAATTTTGTTAATATATCTTAAAATAAAGAAATGAGGGGTACTACAGATACAGAATAGTACATTCATTCATTGTATTATTCATATGATTTGATTGTTTTACTTTAAAAAAACATCTCTTATAGGGTAGCTCTTAATGCTAAAAAAAATCAATAAAACTCTTTTAATGTTTCTGTAAAGAAATTGTATTCAACTCTTTATTTCCCAAATAGTGCTCTAGTAGCAGGGGTTGCTGCAAAGGGAAGATGCAAGAGAAATAAAATAGAATCTCTTTCTTCGATAACTCTTTGGGGAAACATGACACACAAAATTAAGAAAACAATACCACAGAGTCTGTTGCCTTTAGGCTCTAGGATAAACAAAATGTAAAAGATCTCAGCATTTGAGTAGATGGCAAATACAATATGAGTGAGCAATATGACATGGAAGTCAAAATGTTGCATGACTTTGGGTTGCATTAAAAGGATCATATTGATGTTGTTCAGTGATTTTTCAGTCATGTCTGACTCTTTGGAAGCTCAACTGGGATTTTCTTGGCAAAGATACCGGAATGGTTTGCGATTTCCTTCTCCAGGTTATTTTACAAATGAAGAAACTGAGGAAACAACGAAATGACCTGCCCAAGTTCAAATAGTTGTGTCTGAGGCTGGATTTGAACTCAGTTATTCCAGAATCAAAGTCTGATACTCTATAGCAGGGGTAGGGACCTTTTTTTCTGCCAAGGGCCATTTGGATGTCTACAACATCTTTAATTTACCATACAAAACTGTCAACTTATAGAACTCAAGCAAAAAGTTTGTTGTACCTAGTTTTCAACTCATCATCACCTGTGGGTGATCCTGCAAATGATTTCTTGGGCCTTATGCAGATGGACTGAAGGTTCTGGACAGTTCCACTCTACTTTGTCTTTACCAGGTTTCATCTGGAATATTCTTCCATTCTGGGAGCTATAGTTTAAGAAGGATTAAATGATAAACTAGAGAGTGTTCAGAAGAAGCAATCAGAATAGTGAAGGACCTTAAGTAGATCACATATAAGATCAGATTGAAAGGAACCAAGCTGGAACTTGAACCCAGATTCCTTCCCCATTCCCAAGGAAGGAAAAGACATTTAAATGAATTACGATTGGAAGACCCCCTCCTGCCAACCCTCCACTGACACAAAGATAGAGAGAGAGAACTTTATCTATGAAGAAGTTTTCAATTTGGTTTTGAACTTTCCCAGATCCAGAAAGGCTGTAAATGGTCCTTCTCACCTAAGCAGAAAAGCCATAAACAGAAAGACTTCCCAACTTCTTTATATTTAACTTCCTGTATTGATTTGTACTTATTCTATTCATATTTATTCTGTAAGCACAAATTAAATATATACATATGTGTATTATAACATATACTCCAATTATATGGATATGTGTGCATGTACATATACATGTCAATATACATGTCAATAGGCTGGCCACACTGTTCAAATGCCAACGGTACCCTGGCCAAAAATTTGCTTTATGGAGAACTCACACAGGGAAAGCACTCACAAAGTGGTCAGAAAAAAGTGATACAAAGACACTCAAAGTATCTCTTAAGAACTTTAGAATCAATTGTACCACAAGGGAGACTTTGGCACAGGACCACCCAGCCATGCCCTCCTTAGAGAAAGTATTGTGCTCTATGAGCAAAGCTGAATCAAATTAGTCCAAAGGAAATGCTTAAAGTTAGAGAATCCACCCAAATGTTTCTAGGGACTCTTTGTGTCTGACATGTGGCAGAGCCTTCTGAGATCCTGTTGGTCTGATCAGTCACAATTGGACACAATGTAACTAGACTCAAACATAGAGATGTCATTTTAGTTACAGAACATCCACTTTGGCATATATGTATCACTGTCTCCTAGAATATAAACTCTGATAATGTGAATTATTTTGTTATTTATACTTGTGTCTCCTGAGCTTTGTACAGTGTTTGACACATAGTAGATACCTAAGAAACGCTCACTGATTGAAAGGATTAACTGATTGATTAAGATCTATACAACATAGGTCCTCTACAAAGACTGGCCCAGGAGCATTAGTGTCCCACTAACTTAGGAAATCCAAGCCTGGGAACCAGATCTCTGGTATTTGCCTCCCCTACCTAGAAAATGGGAGGACTGGTGAGGTGATGGGGTGGAGGGGTTCATTATGTGACAGTGTCCCACACCCTGGAGCTCTGACCTAAATAGAAAGGTAACAAGTGACAGATCCTCTCAGAACCTCCTAGATATCTCCCAGTCTAGCTTTGACCTGATCACCAGAGAAAGTCAAGTTCACCTGCTCTACAGGTTAAAGAAAACATCCCAGAAATTTCCCTGAATGAAAGAAAAAAGGATGATAAGTTTGTAAACAGATGCCAAAAAGTACCCCAATTTCTGAGAGGCAATGAGAGAGAGAGAGAAATTCTCCTGTTTTCTAGTCCCACCAGTACTGGAAAGGTGGAGACAGGAAAAACTAAGGTGATACTGACCCTACCATGCCTGAGGAAAGCAATCTTTCACTCAGCATCTCAGACCAGTCAAATGTGAAACTGATGATTGTTATCCATTGGTAACCAGACACCTTGTTCTTTGTTATTACATTATAATGATGATTTAGGTTTATGTATCAATGTCACGTACTATAAATGCTATCTGTCACACCATACCACCCATAGAATCCTATCATAATAAAGAAAAAGAGGTAACCAAAACACCTGGAAGAGCAGCCATAACAGTATATGCAGTAATCTGTACTTATAGAGCACACCCCCTTTGGAATCCTAGGGCCTAGATTCAAATCCAACCTCTGTCATTTACTGACACTGACATAATCAGTGTCAGTAACTCTCTGAGTAACTCTCTGATCCTCAGCTTCCTTGTCTGTGAAATGAGACTCTCAGTTCTCTTCCAGGTCTAAATCCATGCTCTTATATTTCCTAGTAGAATGTGGATTTATATTTCCTAGTGGAATGTGGATTTAGAAGGGACCTCAAATACAAAATCTTCTTTTACAGGTGAGGAAACTGAGGCATCAGAGAGTAAATAAATGACTGTACATCATCTGAATTCTGAGGTCTTGTAGTATGATTCCCCTTTATACAACTGCCATTACTATATTACTGTTCTGATTTCACTTTCTTTACTAAGTATAATACTGTCATCACTATATTACTGTTTTGATTTCATTTTCTTTACTAACTTTCCCATATTACTCCAAACACTTCTTTTTTTAACATATTTATGGCTTCATTGTGCAGAAATCATCTCTATCAAGGCAGATATACAACCTTTCTATATTTGGCTGTCTCAGAGTGCTGCCTGGAGCACTGAAGTCAAGTGACTTGCCAAGAGTCATACAGTCAGCTTGTGTCCAAGTTGAGATATGTCTCTATGGCATGGTATAAAGAATACTGCATCTGGAGCTCAATAATCTGAGTTCAAATCATTGGTTCATAGAGCTAGGGCTAGAAGGAACTTCAGAAACCATACAGCTGAACCCCCTCAATTTACATAAGGAACTCAGGAGACCATCCAGTTGACTCTTCTCAATTCACAGAAAGAGCCTTAGAAACCATCCAGGTGAACTCCTTCAATTTACAGAAGGAACCTCAGAGATTTCCAGTTGACTATTTCATTCTAAGGCCCAGCTTGGATTAGTAAATAGTCCCAATGAGATTACCCAGATAATAAGTAGGCAAGATTCTGCTTTACTTTTTCCTACCTTGTATGACCTCCACATACATCTTCAATGGAAAAAAAATGAAAGGGCTAAATTAGATAATTCTGAAGGTTCCTTTCAGTCCTAAATCTTTGATTCTCTCATCTTTGGGCAAGGTTCCCTCTTTGAGTCTTGGTTTCAAAAGTTCTAAAATAAGTTTTAAACTTGGTGATTCAGTTTTAGCATTGTTGGATTCTGCATCTCTAGGTGATTGTGCCTATAAAGAAAAATAAAAACAAAAATATTTAAGACTGTTGAGGGAAGAAAAAAATAAAGAAAAAAAAGAATGTATAAAAGAGAAAGTAAAAAGAAAAGTTGGGGAGGACAATCAATGAATACATTTATTAAACACCTACTCTGTGCCAGGTACTCTGCTAGGTACTAAGAATATAAATGGAACTATAGAAAATTTTTGCCCTCAAAGCATTTTGTAGGGGAGACAATACATATATTTACAGTTATATACAAAACAAAGATAAAATAAATGCAAGGCCACTGGAATTAGGGGTAAGCACTAACAAGGAGAGCAACTGAAAAGGCTTCAGGTAGAAGATAGCTCTTGAATTGTGTTTTGAAAAAAAAGAGATTAAAAAATAGTGAGAAGAGGAAAATTCATTCTAGGAATGGGAGACACTCAACCCAATGGCATAGGGACAAGACATGGAATACTATATGTGAGAAACTACAAGACCAGTTTGGCTAAATTGTAGAGTATGTGAAAGGGAATTATGTAAATACCAAGTTGGAAAGGTGAATTTGGGCCAGATTGTGGAGGGCCAAGCACAGGAGTATGCATTTGATTCTAGAGGTAATAGGCAAACGTTGGATTTTATTAAGGGGAAAAGAAGGGAAGGATGATATAGGCAAACATAAGCTTTAGAAAAACTACTTTGGCAACTATATGGAAGGTAGAATGAATAGGAAAAAATTTGAGGAAGACAGCAAATGGGAAACTATGGCAACAGTCCAGGCATGAGATGATAAAAGACCTGAATGAAAGGCAGCTAGGTAACAGTGGCTAGACTTGGAGGCAGGAAGACCTAAATCTTTCGGTCTGTCTCAGTCTGTTTCCTCATCTATAAGACAGTATTAATAACAATCCTACTTCATAGGTTTGTTGTGAGAATGAATGAGACAACATATGCAAAGTGCTATATGAGCACTTTGATAAGGTATTATTATTGTTGGGATGGTAGAAAAGGAAAAAAGGGGGGATAAGATGGGAAAAGAAGATGAAAGAACATAACATTAATATAGCATATGAAGAATTACAAAGAGCTTTTATCATAAGAGATCTATGAAGTAAGTATTGATGGTGCTATTATTCCTGATATATAGATGTGGAAATGCATTCAAAGAACTCAATTGCCCAGAATTTCATGGCTAAACAAGTATCTAAGCCAACATTCAAACAGAAGCCTTCTGACTCCAACAAAAGAGAGAAGAAAAGGTGGAAGAGAGAAAGAAGGGAAGTTAAGAAGGGGGAGAAAAAAGCCTGTATAATCTACAAACAGCCACTGAAAGAAATAAAAAGTTAGCAGAGATTGATGTAACCTTAGGCTTTGCCAACTTGCTCTTGCCAAGGGGGCTAATTCAACACACATGACTATCCATGCTGCACTTGTAATTCAGGGCTCTGAGCTGAGTAGCACTATTACAAAATGACAAACTAGGCATTAGGTTTCCTGACCTGGAAATCACACTAACACACTCCATGTGCTGCAAGAAAATCACAAAACAGAAATGACTAAAAGAATGGTTGCTACTATCTGGGGGCATTCCACTGGGAATTGCTGGTCACATTGACCCCATGGGTAAGAAAGTCCAATTTAAGTTGGCAAGAATCATACTCAATCACACAGTTTCTCTTACTTCTGAAGACAAATTCCCTGGTAATGGTCTTAGGCACTCAGCTCCTTACAAGCAATCCTATTTCTAATAGGTTTGAGGAGAGAAAGGAAAAACAAAAAAACAAAAACAAAAATAAAAAACTTCCTAAGAATTTAGAGTTATCCTAAAGTGAAATTTCACTTTGAGAAACTGTAGATTATTTCTCAGCAATACAAATCTTTGATCAAAGGCTAAGTGATCATTTATTTGGGATCTTATAGAGGGGATTTCTATTTAGTTACAGTTTGAACTAAATGAATTATGAAGTCTCTTTCCTCTCTGAAATTCTATGATTTCCCTGTTGATGGAAGATTTGTAATTCGCTTGGCTCGTGCCTACATTTTGAAAGGTAAGGTGACTCCCTGCTCAGCCTGTGTCCCCATCTGACATGGATCAAAAATATGGAATTGGCTGACAGGGCTGTGCTCGTCCCTGTTGAGTGAAGTCATGGCTAAAATAGAACTCCTGACATGGAGGAGCAGAAATATTCACTTCCTTGAGTATTCCTCAACTAAACACGGAAAGGGAAAAGGAAATATCCCTGTAGATTTGTACAGAAGCTCTCTCCAAGGAGTTAACATGGACTGGAGAGGAGCCTAGATTCCATGGCCCCTCCCAAGCCAACAGCTAGATCTGTAAAGCCAAGTCCTGAATTGCAGTAAAAACAGGATATAAGACAATGTGACATAATTCACATAAATGATACAGATGCAGTGTGGTGTGGTGGCTAAAACAAAGGATAGGAATTAAAAGACCTGATAGTACCTGGAACAGTGTAAGGGCTTAATAAATGTTTATGGTTTATTCCTAGTCCCCAAGTGGCTGAAATACTTCTCTTTAAGTCTTTGTGTACCAGGAAGAGACCTGAATGGAGATTCAGATGACCTAGACTCCAGACTTGTCTCTAATGCTTCCTAAGTGTGAGCCTATAGCTTAGCCATTATAGTTTCCTCATCAGGGAAATGATAATATGTAAAGTACTTATAATACAGTTTTTCCAAGGAAAGTCCTTTACAAAACTTTAAAGTCTTTAGAATTTTAATGTTTCTGCCTTTGCATTTCTAGAAGATTGTTCAATATTTCCTTTTGATTCCCCTAATTTCAGTCAGGATCTGAAGTTGAAGGCTATCCCCATGACAACATGGCTTTTTGTTTGAAGCAACAAAAACCCATGTTTTATTTTCTTTCTTCAAAAGCTGAAAGATTAATCTAACTTCTACTAAATTGGGGGGGTCTATAACCTAGGAAAATATTGAGAAAAGAGAGTTGGATTTAGAATCAGGGTCCCTGAGTTTGAATCCCAACTTTCATTTATTATTCGTGTGACCTTGCAAAGTGATTTACCTTTTGTGGGCCTCCATTAATTCAGCTGTGAAATGGGAGAACACAACCAAAATCCCCTTAGCTCTAAATGTCAGAATTTGTGGCTTATAGGGACAAGTTCTGGGGTATAAAGAAAGGAAGGGTACTGAAACATAGAATGGGGGAAGGGGACCGAGCTGGGCCTGGGGGGAAAGTGATGGGTTTCCCATGGAATAGGTTATAGCTATTATGACACTTCTCCCTGCCATGAAATCATCTCACCTCTTCATTTTCTCCCTTAAATTTTCCTTTTTGTAACTCATTTCCACTGGCTGTACTATGAACTTTCCCTCCCACACATCCTCCCCACTGTCATAGAGTTGTTATTAAAGCAACCTCCAAAGCAAATGTTTCATGCCTTTCCTGTCTGCTTACACAAGGCCCTACCCCAGGGACTTCAAAGCCCCTGCTCTTCTGCAAAAGATGCTATTTTTAAACTATTTTTGTGGAGGGAAGGCTATTGGGGTTAAGTGATTTGCCCCAAGTCACATAGTAAGTGTCTGAGGCTGGACTTGAATGCAGATCCTCCTGACTCCAGACCCATTTGCTCTATCCATTTCACCATTTAGATACTCCTTATATTCAGAAGGAGAAGGGGGGGATAAGAAAGAGGAGGAAAAGGAGGAACATGAGGAAGAAAAAGAGGAGGAGGAGGAGTCCCCTCTGACGCTGGGTCTTTCTTTGCCATACCTTTGGGATGTGTACATGTGTTCCCTGGACAGCCAAAAACAGATAATAAATGGAAGGTGATAGAGTCTGGGAGTCAGGAGATCTAAGGTCAAATCCCAGTTCTGAGACTTTCTACCTTTAACTTGGGCAAGTTCAGGTCCTCCTCTTTGAAGTGAGGGAATTATACTAGAAATTATCTCAGAGGCCTCTTCCAGTTCTGGAAAGTTGACAATCCTATTTTATTACCTTGGTTCTAATCCCAGATCCACGACTGACAGACAATGGAATTACAGTTAAATCACTGCCACTTCCCTCTCTGGATCCAATGTTTTCTTCTGTCAAATGAAAGGTTCATTCCATGTGAACTCTAAGGTCAGCTTTTGTACATTCTGTGATTTTATCTCCTACAGAACAGATGTTAGAGGGGAAACCTTCTCATAATAAGCTTTATGTCAAATCAAAGAAAGAGATTTAGAAAAGAGGGGGGGAAAGAGAAAGGGGAAAGGGAGAAAGTAGAGGGAAAAAGATAGAAGAAAGGAGGAAAGCACAGTAAGGAAGAAGAAAAGAGAAGGGGAGGGGAAGAGGGAAATTGTGAAAAAGAAGGAAGGAAGGAAGGAAAGAAGGAAGGAAGGAAGGAAGGAAGGA
>JAJPUD010000166.1:109942-137261 GCA_023553655.1 Myrmecobius fasciatus | reverse complement strand
GGGAGGGAGGAGCATAGGGAGGGAGAGGAGGGAGGGAGAAAAGAAAAGAGGGAAGGAGGGAGGAAAAGAGGGAAGGAGGAAAGGAGGGAAGAAAGGATGAATTTATTAAATGTTTATTCTGTACCAAGCCTGTACATAAGCATTTGGGATAACCATAGAGCGATGGCAAGGACAGGTGACAAGACCTGATGATCCTCCATCTAACCAGAAGGAATAGATTTATTGACTCCCATTTCATCCAATCCCTATGAGCAGCTGAGCCACCTGGAGACATTCTGGTGATCCAGGGCTGAAGGAAGAAGCTAGTAGGATGGAAGAAACAAAGGAATTGAAGGCAAGAAGGAGGGGGAAGAGAAAAGAGAAGGGAAGAGGAAAGATAGACTCAGTTTCATATAGAGATTTTTCCTTTAGTTTAGCAGTTAGATCTGCTACTCTCCAGTTACTAAAACAATGTGATGTGTATCTTATCTATCAGTCTGGTTGATTTTCTCATGTTCCTGACTACAAGGAGTTCAAATATCAGTGGACATGAGTTAAGGAGGGGATTTTCCCAGCCTATAATCAGGGTCAGCTTCTCAAGCAGTGTTCTTCCATAGGGCAGGGAAGTTGAGGTCAGGACTGCCCAAAAGGCAAAATAAGAAAATATTTCAGCTTTAAATCTGATGCTATCATTCTTGGGCAAAGTGTTTTCCCTGTTGATCCTGGTTTTGAATTTTTCCAGACACAGACAGGTTGAAAATGAATTTTTCATCCAAGCAGAAAATACATAAAAACAGATGGACACAACTTGAAGAGTCAATCACAGAGCATCTCTGCAAGGAGTGGCTCTGTAGTATTATTGTGCTTCTGTAGCCTAGGAAACCTGTGGGAAATAGGGATGTGGATTTTCCTTCTCCATCTAACAGATGAGGTTCACATTGAGATTGATAGAAATGATAGACAAGACAGACAACATGAGATTGACAGCTAGGTGAGGTTAGACATGGCATGATAACAGACATAGCATTGTACTATGGCTTCTAACTTCAGAGATCCCACTTCATATTTCCATGAGATTTTCTTCAAAGGGCCTTCTTGATCCTCTGACTGTCAAGTTGCTGCATTCTAAAAAATTACTTTATATCTATCTTGTATTGACTTGTTTCTCGCTAACAGAAGGCAAGCTTCCTGAGGGCAAGGACAGTTTTACTTTTGGTTTTATGTCTCCAAAATGTATCAAGTACTTAATAAATATTTGGTGAATAAATGAATTAATGAATTGAGAGGGATTAGGGACAGTAAGGAAATTTTCCAGGTTGTAGTAGAGGGGTAAAGAGTAGGAAGACCAAGAAATTATTCTTAAGTCATACATATTAGAGGAAGAAGGCATATTACACTGAAGTCATATGAATTAGAGAGGGAAGGTATATTTAATAAAGGCTCTAAGCTGGTAGGTTGAGGTATTTAAACTGAATTCCACAGGTGATAAGAAGCCATTGCATAATTATTAATAGTTTAGTGACATGATGGTACCTAATTATAAAATTCAAGATAGAATCACGAGGGAGGTTTATCTTTAATCAAACACCCATCTCCAAAGCTGTTGACTTTAAAAGTTTCTTTTCTCCTGAAATAGGCAGGAAGTGGGTATTTTTATCTCCACTTTGAAGAGAAAAAAGCTTCAGGTATGCTGATGTTAACTGGCTTGCCAAAATATTTTAGTTGTGAAATTCGGAATCAAAATTCAGGTCTCCCCCTCATGTCACAAGACCCCTAAAGTACAACTTCAGGGACCCAAATTAATTTAGCCAGATGATAACTCACCTCATGGTTCTATGATGTTAACAATTTACATGGCATTCTGACATACATCATCACATTTGATCCTGACAACAACCCCATAAGAAAAGCCTAGCTAGCATTTTTATCCTCCACAAATGAACAAAATAAAACCAGAGAAATTGTCTTGCTTACAGTCACACAGCAATTTAGTAGAAGAATCAGTTCTGATTTCTAGTTCAGATTGGATTATCTCTGACTTCATTCATTAGAAAGAGAACCAAAAAGATGGATGAGTTCCTGGCAGTATCCTACAATAGAAGCCTGGTGTTTTTACGCACAAGAAAAGTTGATGAGGAAATAGTGGCATAAAGTTTACTTGCTAAAGTTACAACACCCATTACATCACAGAAAGTTATTTGTTAAATTGTACAGTGTATTCTAAAAACACTGCCTTTGGCCTATTACCCCCACAATGTGTCCCTGAACTGTGATCAGTTAAGCTGCATTAGTTCTGGATAGCACCTGAACTGGACAGTGGAGAAATCCTCCCACGGACATCTGGCTGATTTGGGATACAGCATTTGTCATTCCCAAACCAATGGACCAAAACAGAATGATAAAAAACAGAAATGATCAACAGGGGTTGTAGGAAAACAGTTACATTAATAGAGTATGAGTAGACTTTGTGAATTCAACCATCCTGGATAAAAAAAAATGAAATTATGTGAGAAAAGTCATTAAACTATTCATAACCTTTGGTTCCAGAAATCCCTCTATGAAACATTTACCCCCAAGGAGCTCAGTGATAGTGGGAAATGGTCTGATTACTATCAAAATATTTAAAACAGCTCTGTGATAGTAAAACCTCAAAACAATGTGGGTGGATCAATTTCCATCAAAGGCATTTATCACCATTCTTCCAGTCACCCAGGTGTACAAACTAGAAGTCATCTGGACTTTTCACTCTCACTCACTCCACATATCCAATTGGCTGCCACATTTTAAGGATTCTACCTCCTCCTCCACATTTCCTGCATATGTCCCCTTCTCTCTACTCATACAATAACCATGTCAGTCCAGTCTCTCATGACCCATCACTTGGGCCATTTCAATACCTTTTCTATTGGATAACAACAATATATCATCCATATAGCTGTCACATCAATATTCCTAAAACACAGGCTTACCTTTGACCACTCCCTTGATCAAAAATCTCTTTACAACCTAGCTCCAACCTACTTTTCCCCTTTAATTACACATGGCTATCTTTTGCACACTCTACATGACAGCCAATTGATCTTCATAATGTTCCTTACTCTGGGCCTTTCATCTCTAGTCTCTGTACCTTCAAACTTATTTTTATCAATTCCTGATATAAATATCCTCCCATTTCTGCCTTTTATAATCCCCTACCTTTCTTTAAGTCAAATGCCATACACTATGTGAAGACTTTCCTAAAATGCCCAAGAACTAGTACCTCTCATATTACTCCATATGTATTTTTGTATTACAATGTATTATTATAGATGCATGTTTTCATGTTGTCTTGTCGTTGAATTCCCAATGCCACTCACAATGTCTAGCCCTGGAGAGTACCTAATAAATGCTTGTTTGTTGACAGATTGATTGATTGAGATATTATACAGCTATGACTCATAGAACATTATCCATCCATTAAACATCAAAATTTTTCTTTTTTTAATTTAATATTTATTAATTTATTTTTAAAATTCTTTTTGGGGGGAGGGTTTAAAAATTCCCTCCTTCCTTCTCATTCTTCCCTTACCCACTGAGAAGGCAAGCAATATGATATCAATTATACATTTCAAATTACGCAAAGCATATTTTCAGATTAGTCATATCACCAAAAAAAGAGCAAGAAAAATAAAATGAGGAAACTATACTTCAGTTTGCACCCAGAGTTTATCAGTTCTTTCTCTGGAGGTGGAGAGCATTTTTCATCATGAGTCTCTTAGGACTTGTCTTGGATGATAGTATTGATCATCATAGCTAAGTCTTTTATCCTTGATCATCATTATGATGTTGCTATTACTGTGTATAATTATCTGGTTTTGCTTTCTTCACTTTGCATCAATTCATATTAGTCTTTCCATGTTTTTCTGAATCCATTTCCTTCATCATTTCTTATAACATTGTATTATATCACAATTATATGTTCAACCTTATCTTAATTGATGAGCATTCCTTTAATTTCTAATTCTTTGCCACTACAAAGAGTTGCTATAAATATTTTTGTACTTATAAATCCTTTTTCTTATTTTTGATCTCTTTGTGGTACAAACTTAGTAATGGTATTGCTGGGTCAAAAGGTATCACAGTTTAATGGACCTTTGGACATAATTCAAAATTTTTCTCCAGAATTACTGGACCAGTTCACAACTCCACTGGCAGCTCATTAGTGCACCTATTTCCCTTCATCACTTTTAGCATTTGTCACTTCTGATAAGGGTGGGACAGTACCTCAGAGTTGTTTTATTTGCCTTTCTCTGATCAATAAGGATTTAGAGTATTTTTATATGACTATAGATAGTTTTATTTTCTTCTTCTAAAAATTTCCTGTTCATATCACTTGATCACTTATCCGTTGGATAAATAGCTTTTGCATTTATAAATTAAACTCAATTTCCTATATATATTTTGTAAAAGAGGCTTTTATCAGAGGGACTTGCTGTAACAATTTTTGATATAACTTCATTGTCTATGGTAACTTTTATCAAAACGTAGTTTCTCTGATTCTCTCTTTTAATTTGGATCTATTTTTTATTTTTCTTTGAGATCATAATTGCCACCTGAAGTATAATAGATTCCTTATTTTAATTCTGTGTCTTTCTGTTTCAATTGTGTCTCTTGAAACAACATATTGTTAGATTCTGTTTCTAATGCATTCTACTATCCACTTCCATTTTATAGGTAGGCTCTATTTCATTAAATATCCATTTTTCCCCGTGAAGAATTATACTCAGTTTTGCTCAGTAGGTTATTCTTGATTATAATTCCAGTTCCTTTATCTTCAAGAATATCATATTCCAAGACCTTTGTTTCTGTAACATGAAGTCACTAAATCTGGTGTGACCCTCACCATGTCTTCATGATATTTGAACTATTTGTTGTTTCTTTGTTGGGTTGGTTTTTTTTCCTGCTTGTTTGTGATGTTTTCTCCTTGACCTGGGAGCTCTTGAATTTAGCTATGATAGTCCTGGGAATTTTCATTTTTGAAAAGGTATGACCACTCCTCTCCTAGTCTGTGCTCTGGTCTTTATCTAGAAGGGCCCCTGTTACCCTCAAATCTTAAACATTAATGCTCTTCTTGGCCCTGGAACTGAGACCTGGAATTGTCCCTTTTCCCTTCTGATTAACCCCTGTTTCCTATAATTGTGTCCCAGAACCCCACATGGACCATAGGCTTGCCAATCAGCATCAGCAGCACCCAATACCCGATTACTCCTGTAATCTCTTTCTGACTAGTTGTCTGACACCCCTTACAGTGAATGGGCTAAAAGTTTCCAAACTACCCCCACTTTCATAACCATCTCCAAGGCCCACCACTGGTATTGTAGATGCATTCTGGGCCAGCCCTCACCCCAATGTCACACACTTCTCCTGCTGTCTTACATTGTCTTTGGTTGGAAAAAACTTTTGTTAACTCTGCTGCTACAAAATTCAATTTGAGACATTATTTTAAACTTCTTTAGAGGGGAATTTGAGAGAGTTTCACTAGGTTACTTCCTCTAATCTGCTATTTTTGAAAATCAACAAGCATTTCCTAAGCACTTACCATGTCCCAAGCACTGTACTAAATACAGGGAATACAAAGGTAAAAGCTAATAGTCCCTGTTTATATGAAAGTAGGGGAGACAACCAGTACCTCTACAGATGTATACTGCACAAGACACACAAAATAGGCACAAGGAAAGCTTACATGAGAAGGTACTGGGGGATTTAGAAATGTCTTCTGCAGGACATAGCACAAGCAGGTATTCTAAGAAGGGGAGGTGATGAGCAGGATCAAACTTACTACCAATCCAAAAGATAAATAAAAGATGCATGATGGGTATAAATAATACAATAGGGATCTATGCATAAAAAATATAACATAAAAATATTATAAAATATAATATATATAATAAAATATATAATATTATAAAAAGCATAAATGAATAGGTCATGCAGTTAAAAGAGAAAACAATGGGCAACTTATTATCCTAAGATTTTTTTTAAATTTTATTTTATTTGCAAAACATATGTATGGGTAATTCTTCAACATTAACCCTTACATAGCTTTCTGTTACAGATTTTTCCCCCCAGCTCCCCACCCCTCCCCTAGATGGCAGGATATCCACTACATGTTAATTATGTTAAAATACTTGGCAAATCGAATATATGTATACATATTTCCAAACTTATCATTGTTGTGCAAGAAAAATCCTATCTACAAGAAAAAAAAATCAGAGAAAGGAAACACAACGTAAGCAAACATCAATCAAGAGTATGAGAATGTTATGTTGTGGTCCACATTTCACATCCCTCTCTCTGGGTGTATATGGCTTTCTTGAGTGAAAAGTTGGAAGTGGTTTGAAACATCTCATGGTTGAAGGGAGCCATGTCCATCAGAGTTGATCATCATATAGTATTGTTGTTGCCGTGTATAATGATCTCCTGGTTCTGCTCATTTCACTCAGCATCAGTCTAAGATGTTTTTTTTAACAAGCAGGACCATTTGGGGTGACTTTTCTATAGAAACATGGCAGAGAAATCCCCAAGACAAAAGATGCATAGTGGTTGTCACCTATACTTACATAGGGAATATCACATTTGTGAAATCAAAAATCCTTCTATTCAATTCAATCTAACAAATTTTGATGAAAGCTCCCATTCTGTATGTGCAAGCCTCTTCATGAGTGAAAGAAACAAAGACAAAATTAGTGCTTGACATCAAAGAGACATTATTTCTATATGCAATTTGGAAACAAAAAGGTAATCTGAGGATGAAGGAAGCACTACCAGTTAACGAAGAACAATTGATGCTTCCAACAATTTGTTGTCAACTAGTCAACAAGAATTTTTAAGTGCCTACTATGTGCCAGACACTGTGCTAAGCATAACTAATTTTTTAAAATGGGATGAGGAGAAAATATTTTTAAAGCATATAATCTTAAAATTTTTTAATAACTAAATTTAAATTATCTTAGTAGCTGAGAAAGATGAGAAAAAAATGTATTCAATTGTGGCTCATAATGGTGAACTAAGGAAGATCAAATGAAACTCAAAATTAGACTAAGCTTCAAACATTTGAAAGCAGTTTTTTTTTGGGGGGGGAGGGGGTTTGGCACAGTGGACTGAGCTTTGCACTTAGAGTCAAGAAAACCTGAGTTCAAAT
The DNA here is from genome assembly GCA_023553655.1 of Myrmecobius fasciatus. Classification (NCBI taxonomy): domain Eukaryota; kingdom Metazoa; phylum Chordata; class Mammalia; order Dasyuromorphia; family Myrmecobiidae; genus Myrmecobius; species Myrmecobius fasciatus. The sequence goes on along the minus strand of JAJPUD010000166.1, from coordinate 130,102 downwards.
CCAACTTTTAACTGTTGTTACTAGTTGTACTAGCTGTGTGACTTTAAACACATCACTTTTACCTAACTGAATCTCAGTTTCCCTATCTGTAAAATGAGAATAATATCTACTTCACAGAGATTTTGTGAGGACCAAGTTAGATAATATTTTTTTTTGCTTTTTGCTGAGGCAATTGAGGTTAAGTGACTTGCCCAGGGTCACACAGCTAGGGAATGTTAAGGTGTCTGACACCAGATTTGAATTCAGGTCCTCCTGGCTTCAGGGCTGGTGCTCTATCCACTGCACCACCTAGCTGCCCCGTTAGATAATATTTTTAAAGTGCTTTGCAAACCTTTAGGTGTTATAAAAATTCAATTTATTATTATTATAAACATTTGGGCCACAACATAATCATGTTACTGAATTTGAACTGACTGTTGATTGATGCTTGCCCACTGCTGAAAGCAAATAGCAGACTCAAGAGAGACAAAGTCAAGGTGAGAAGAATCTGAGTCTGTCCATGAAGAGACATGATTTATTCTGAATTCCTGTGTTTGCCTCTAGGCAAGAATATACAATTCACTGGCAGAATTGTGATTTTTTTTTTTAAAACAAGTGCTCTAGGAGGCATCAATTGTTTGTCCCTGTGCACACCAGCAGAAAACAAACATCAAACAAAGTCAATATCTGAAAACTGCAGTCAGCTGGGTGACTTCTGCAATATGTACCCAAAAGAACAGAACCCAAGGACGTAAGGGATATAGCTCAGGATAGAAGGCATTTGCAAAGAACATTAAAAAACCCAAAGGACTTTAATTCTATAATTATATTCATGAACAATTACATAGGGCTTTCAGGTTACATCTCAATTGATTGATAAACATGGTTTCTTTTGCAAATCACTAGGAGATGAGATAATTATTGATGAACATTCTTGCCACTTAGGGCCACTTGAAAAACATCTGAGAAATAGTATGATAGCATCAAGTTTTACAGCTTAAAGGGCAGTGAGAGGGCACTTTGTTTAAACCCCTTATTTTATAGATGAAGTGAAGTGAATAGATTTAACTCATATGAGAAGTTGGTAGTGTACAGGACTGGGAGCTGGGACTCCAGGTGTGTGCTCATCAAACTACTCCATGAAGCAAGAGCAGACTATTATCAAGTATCATAGGCACCTTGGAAAAAACATGTCAAGGATTTAGGGAAAAGCTACGAAACAATTATCTTTAGGGAAAATGTGATAGTAGATGATATTTTCATAGAGTTTTAAAGTCTACACTGGACTTTACATACATTATCTCACTTGAGTCTCACAAATACCCTGGAAGATAAGTGTTTTGACTATTTCCCTTTTAGAGATGAGAAAATTAAGACTAAATGAATATATATGACATGTCCAAGCACACACAACTATTAAGCAAGGTAGGATCCAGACCTACACTCCAGTCCTCTATCTATACTATGCCAGAGCCTCTACAATATACAGGGAAGGGAAGTAAAGGAATAAGCATTTATTAAGTGCCTACTGTGTTTCAGACATAGATCAACCAGGCCCTTCCACCTTAGAGTCCTTGTATCCTGGCAGACAATTCAGAATAACAGTATCTGATTGCTTCTGTCCTCTGGAATTACCCCATCCCTGGCTCTTCCTTCTTTAATAGCTCTGAAGACCAAAGAGTTTTTATCAGTACAGATACTCCATTCAAAGAAAGAAACTTTTCCGGAGTCTTAGCAGATCATCTTCAGAAGCCAAAGTCATCACCTGATAATCCCATTTCCAGAAGTTAAGTTTGTTTTTAAATCCTTTAGTTCTGAATACTTCAAGTTTCCATCTCTATTAGGAAATGTGTGCAGTGGTATGGAACTCATTTAAGTAGAGATTTTTCTAACTTAGCTACTTAAATTGGCAAGTTTTCACAATGAATCCAGACAAGTCTGGCATTCTTTACCCATTCTTCTGATGAATCTGGACACCTGGAACCTTTATGGTTAAGGGGAACAATTACACAAATCCCACAAATGCATTTTCCCTTGTGAATTTTAGTGAACATCTGTAAAGGGGGCAGGGAAGCTTAGACAACAAGACCAACTTCAGAGGGCTTCCAAAACTGGCTGACTTGCCTCTAAAGCATGGATTTATCGCTTTTTCTCTGGAGATGTATTTGAAATGATAAATACAGATTAGTGCACTATTAATACAGCTTAAAACAGTAACAACAACCACTTCTTAAAAACCCCAAATGGCCTCTAATGAGATGGAAAAATGAGGCAGAAACCTTCCTTAATTTATTTGGGCATCAGTTCAACAAATCTTTTGTATCCATTTGGGACAATAAACAGCATTGTGAATAAATGACAGATTCCAAGTGGTTACCTTACTCCTTCTTCCTTTACTTGTGTCCAAGCCATTTCCTGAAAAGCTGTAAAACTAGACAGCCTGCAAAGGCTAGGGGAAGAGACCTTCAGAATGTGGGTGGAGATGATAGGTGTGACTAAGGAAAAGATGTGGATGGGAGGAATGTGGCCTTTATATTGCTTTTTCTGTCCTGCCATCAATTATGCCCCTTTCTATTTCCATGGGCCACTATTGTATCCCCAAAGCTTGGTTATGAGATAGATTCTTTTCCAACCAAACTAGTCTGTTCCCAGTATTGCAACATTCTATTTCCCACCTCCTGCTTTTGCATAAGTGGTTCCCTACATCTGGAATAGAAGCCCTTTTCACTTCTACCTGCAATAATTCCTAGCTTTCTTCAAAGCCCCCCATGGTTTTTTTTTGGGGGGGGTTAATTTAATTTAATTTTTTTTTGCTGAGGGTCACACAGCTAGGAAGTGTTAAATGTCTGAGACCAAATTTGAACTCAGGTCCTCCTGAATTCAGGGCTGGTGCTCTATCCATTGCACCACCTAGGCAACACTTTCTAAACTAAGAACTGTCTTGATTCCATCCAGTAATTAGCATTTCTCTTTTATAATTCTTAGCAATTACTTATTTGTGAATAACTGTAATCTCTCTTAGAGCATAAACTCTTGAAAGGGAGTTTCTCTGTGAATTTTGTTTTGATCTTACTATTCCAAACACAACTTGTGTGTGTGTGTGTGTGTATGTTGTTGCCCAGGCATTTCAGTTGCATCTGACTCTTTATTACTCCTTGAAGGTTTTTTTGACAGATATACTGGACCAGTTTGCCATTTCCTTCTCCAGCTCATTTTATAGATGAGAAAACTAAGGGAAACAGGGATAAGTGATTTGCTTAGGATCACACAGCTAGTGTACAAAGCCACATTTGAACTCAGGTCTTCCTGACTCCAGTCCTGGTGTTCTATCCACTGAGTCACCTTAAATTCTATAGAACATACTATTCTCCTACTTTAAAATTTTCTCCTAATTTTTCCATAATTCATACATTTTTTATCCTGGGGAGTACTTTCTCCTGGACCATCAAGGAAGATGACTGTAGTATACCCATCATTGTCATCAAGAAGAGAAAAAAAAAGGCAACTGAATCAAAATTGAACACACACACATATATACATACATATATATGTGTATATATATATATAAAGTTTGAGATGAAGATCTTTTGATCTCTCTTTCTCTGTTTTTGGGTGAAGGAGACTGCTTGCTATAAACTGCTGGCTGGGAGAAACTATCTCCAGCTTGGTTGCCATGTGGCCATGAACTCGTCTTTTTTCTTTTGTCTGCTTGTGTTTATTCTTTTCTAGTCCTAATCCTAAGTAAATGAGTATTGTATACTCAAATTGGAACCCTTAGGTTACCAAAGAAACTAAAAGATACATCAAAGTTTCCACCAGCAACTGGATTTATAGCAACATCAGTCAAGTCTGGCAAGGAGTCAGCACAGTAGATAGAAATCTTACTTGACTTAACCCAGTAGGGAATGGAACTAGAAGTCCGGACCTTTTGGAAGGAGTCAGCCCAACTGAGCAAGGAAGAATCACCTTTCCCTAAAGAGAATTTGGTAGGACCTCTGTAAAGGAAGAAAATGACTCCCAGGATTGTGGTGCCCCTGAACCACATGAGTGCCTTAACTGCACGTTTTAGTACTTTTGCCCTTAAAGTTCGAGCCTACATTTTCTGAGACTTAAGTAGAGTTCCTAGTTTTAGGAGGAATGTTTTGTCTTTGTTATACCTTTTTATCCCTTTGTAGAAGCTAACTGAAACCAACTAATTGGTTGAGAATGAGGGCAATTTTAAGTGATTAAAAATATTAATATGAAGATTAGAATTAGAATGTTAATATTAGTATTAGAAATCCCAATCCCTCAAATTTACCTCTAGAACCTTGAGGGAAGGAGTAATTATTGCCTCTTAGGGAACCAACCTGCTAGTCAGGCTAATGATTGGGAGAGTGAGACCAGAGGGCATGCTACCTTAATAATGAAATACATTTTCCATAAAGTTTCACTTTGCCCAAAATGGGATGTAAGCTATTTGAGGGAAGAATCTTTTTTAACCCTAATACCTATGGAGTTCCAGGCAGATAGTAAATGCTTAATAATGCTTTATAATTGAAACAAATTAAATGACTGGGAGGTATTTTTAAAGGTAAAAGTAGTAAAACCCAATGGATACATGGTCAGTTGGAGGCTATCTCATGATTGTATGCCTGAATCCTTTATAGCAAAAAAATCACATCAAGTTTGCAAATGAACTGATACAAAGGCTAGATTTGGTTCGACTGGCACTGTCATTTGTTATTGTTATTCAATCATGACCCTATTTGGGGTTTTCTTGGCAAATACTGGAGTGGTTTGCCATTTCCTTCTCCAGCTTATTTACAGATGAGGAAATGAAACAAACAGGGTTAAGTGACTTAGCCAGGATCACACAGCTAGTAAGGTGTCTGAAGCCAGATTTGAACTCAGGGAGTTAAGTAAGTCTTTCCAAGTCCAAACCCAAAAACCTATCCATGCCATATGGATAGCCAATAAGTCTTAACATTTGATATGCTATGACTGTGTGCTAAGTGTATGAAAAGTATGAAACAAAGAAATCCCTGAAAAAAGAATTCATATCCCCCCCAAAAAAAAAAATCTAAAAGAGGGAGAGAGTGATGGCTAGGACAAAGACTTGAAAAAACTCAAGCCTCCAAAGGATTTCAGGAAATATTGCCTTTTGAAAATGCTTTAGCCAGGAAGTATATCTAGAGGGGCAAAGAATAAGGAGGCCAAGGGTTAGAGCGGTGTAATAAAAGAGCAGTGGGAAATAAGTGGTGTCATTTGTGGTCTATGGAGTAATGGATAAACAGAACTGCCTAAGAGGACATCCACTGACACTGTCTGAAGTTAAACATTAACTCTATGATAGGAAAGCCACGCTCCAAATGACTGGTCTGGTGCCCTAACCCCGAAATAAGGCAACAACAGTACCTAAGGAAGTCCCAAAAGCATTTAAACTAAGGTTATGAGTTCACCCTTCACATCATATCAGCATCAGTCAAGTTTGCAGAAGGACAAAAAAAGAGCTGTTTTTTCTGGGTAAAGATAACTCTGCTCAGGGAACTGCTTTGTCTCTCTAATTCATTCATTTGTACTAAATACAGAATGTTAGAGTCTTTTGAGATTATGGAGTCCAACTTTATCATTTTGCAAATGGGGAAACTGAGTCCAGAAAAATAAACAGGTGTTAGATCCTAGGGAGTATTCCCTCTTGAGCCATCAAGGAATGAAAGCTCCAGTATGGCCATCACTATCATCAACAATAAAAATAAAATTTTAAGGCACTTTATGAGGATCCACACCCAAAACAAAGACTATTCCTTCTACTTCATTATCTGGGGCATTGAGGCAGCTCAATATAGAGTAGTTGGAGTGCTAGACCTGGAGACTGGAAGAATTGAACCTAAATTCAGCCTCAGACAAAATGTCTATGACATAATGAGATGATAAGTGTGTGATAATAAGTCACTTAACATCTCTCAGCCTCAGTTCCCACATCTGTAAAATAGAGATAACAAGATCTACCTCAAGAGTTTTCTGAGGATCAAATGAGATAACATTTTATAAAGTGCTTTGCAAACTCTAAAGCACTATATAAATGTTAGCTCATATTATTATTGTTATTGTATTATCACTATCTGCTTAAATCTTCTGTCTCCAAGTAGAATGTAAGCTTTTATGGAAAGGAATGATTTTTCCTTTTGTCTTTGTATCTTTGCATGTTTTGAACATAATAAGGACTTAATAAATATTGGATGAATTGAATTAAAAGGCCTTTTATGGATCTCTTGGAAGTACCACATTATTGGGTAAAGTGTCTAGAGTCCTGTGCACAGAACCAGACTCTGATAATTACTGACTGTAACCCCTGGGCAAATTTCTGGGCACTCATCTGCAGTCAGCTCTTAGGAATTATTTTCAAAGTCACAGACAGATAGTATTATGACTTGATGAAGGAATTCCCCCCAGAGCTTTGCTGCTCAGAAGATCTCTGAGATTCTTTGGTTTTCAATGAGCCAGTGACTTACTGAGCCCCTGCAGAAAGCTGGGTACTTTCCCTTCTCTATCCTCAACCAATCCTAGTGAAGTACCTGAGAGGACATTTAAGGCAAGCCTCAGGGAATTCTTCTCCCACTCTACTCCAGTCCCTAAAGCCCAATTCCCAAAAAGTTCCGGCTGATTATGTTGACTGCATCTTCCCAGTCTTCACCCTCAACCAGCCTTCTCTGAGAAAATCCAGATTCCCATCTTGTTCACAATTGCCACTATTGTCATAAGGTGGGGACTTTCTCAACTGCCACTGCTCCTCAAGGTCCATTGGGACTTGCCATCTACCCCATGTCTTTACCTCTAGACATCTGGGTCTTTCCTTACTCCCTGAAGCAGAAACCTTTAGTATGTGTCATCTCCCCTAATTAGAGTGTGAGCTCCTGAGAAGTGTATGGTTTTTCTATTTGTGTCTCCAGCAACACTTAGCACAGTGTTTGGTGTACACTGAGCACTTAATAACTGCTCACCTATTTTTCTTGAATGTATTTCAATTCAATTAAACAAATACTTATTATTAATAGTTTCCTACTTTAAAGAAGTTTATTATCTATTGGGAAATAAAGACAGACAACATTTAAGTGCTTAATGTTTGCTGGTTACTGTGCTGGATTATGAGCACACAGAAACAAGCAAATAATGAGCTTAACCCTCAAGGAAATTATACTTTGGGGAGGGATACACACAGAAAGCAGCTTAGAAATGTGATGGAAGTTAGGTAAGAAAATTCAGAGAGTGAGTTATGGCTAGATTCATAAGTGAGATGAATCCATCAGTCTGTGAAGCATGTGTAATGTCCTTCTTGAGGAAAATATTCACAGCATGGAAATATGTTTAGAAGAATTGCATGTTTAATATATCAATCAGATTGTTAAATGTCTTGGAGAGGGGGAGAAGGAGAAAAATTTGGCACACAAGGTTTTGCAAAGATGAATGTTGAAAACTATCATTTGTATGTATTTGGAAAAATAAAATGCTATTAAAAATTTTTTAAGAGAATATTCATGGAATCATGGAATCCTATAGTTGTATAGGAATTCAGAGGTCTTTAATTCTTTGGATTTGTAAAATGCCTTGAGGTTAAACTGCAATATATTTATATTTATTTTTAACTTCCTTCTATTTCTGTCAAACTATTTCCTTCTACAGGAAGCCCTTTGACTTTATTTTAAAATTTCTTGTTGTTGTTTCATGGAATCATTGACTTTTATTTGGTCCATTTTAATTTCCAGAGAGTTTGTTGCTTGGGCAAGGTTTTGTACCTCTTGAACCAAGCTGTTAATTCCTTTGCAATTCTTTCTTCCATAGGTCTCATTTATTTTCCAAATTTTTTTCCTTAAGGATTCTCATTCCATTTATGGGGGGCAAAAACCTTTTTAACAGCTATTTCATCTCTTCCAGGAATTCTAGCTGAGTTTGTATGTAAGTCATCTCTTCTTTTTCATTTCTGTCTTGAGCATCTCTACCACTAACTCATTATGGTGGGATGCTTTTTTGTTTGCCCATTCCTCCAGCCTATTTTCTGATTTTAAACTTGATGTTAGTGCTGGGCTTTGCCATACTTCTGGAGAAAAGAGTAAGCTGTTACTATTGCTTCTTTCTTGGGGATTCTGAATGTTGTGTTATTCCAGGATTTTAGGGACAGGTTAGGGACTTGTCATACTGTAGTATACTGCTGGCTTCCAAACTTCCTCCTTTACCAGTATATTTCCAGGGACCCTACACCCCAGGATGTGCATAGGTTTTCTCCTCAATCTATTCTGGATCTTTGACTCAAAACTGGATAATATGCAACAAAGCTGCCAATTGGCACCTGTTCCCATCATGGTGCCTTGATATGGGTCTGGTGGAGGCCTGATATGGTCTGGAACTTGCTCCAGACTTAGCATGCTGCTGGTCACTTCTGGGTTTACTCTTCTCCCTATCTCACACAAAAGAATGAAGCAATCTTGCTCTCAATGAGCTTATTTTCTATCAAAATAGACAGCATGTATATAGGCAATCATACTGTGGAATAAATCAAGACAGCTGAGGAGGGAGATGCTAGAAGTTGGCAGGATCAGAACAAATTTCATGTAATAGGTGCTGTCTATCTGTATATTGAAAGGAAAGTGAGGGAATCTACAAAGCAGAGGAGAAGGCAGAATACATCCTGATGTGAAGATCAGTCAATTATAAAAAGAAGATGGTAATAGATGGAACACCCTTGTGAGGAACAGGAAGAAGTCTAGCTAGATCATAGAAGGCAGAAAAGAAATAATGTACAGAGAGGCTGGCAACAGTGACTAAAGCCTGGTTGTAAAGGAGCAGAGGTTCAGAGGAAAATGAAGGTCTGAACTAAATTAGTAGCCCAGAAAAGAATTAAGCAAGTAGATAAGAAAGAGATGGTTAGCATTTGTGGCTTATATCAATAAAATGAGGATGGAAGGAAAGAGAAAACCCCCAGCTAAGATGATTAATCAAGAAAGATAAATATGTCATTTGGTACTACATAAGACTACAGATAGCTTTTTTTATTTCCCCCTTTTCCAGTAAAGAGCAAAAAAAAATTCTTGGTTTTTGTGTCAAGAAAATCAGAGTACTTTATTAAATATACCATTGAATGGATTTATAAGTAATTTCTACTTTAAATTTTTTGTTGGTACTTGGTTTTTACATGACTTTCATAGCTTAACATATCACTCTTACTTCCTCTCCCTGAGAGCCACCACTTACAACAAAAAATTTAAAAAGAGGTAAAAAAAGAGATTAGCAAAATCAACCAACATATGACATAAGTCAACATTAATATGCAATATTCCACACTTGTTACTCCCCATTTCTTCAAAAACCAGAGGAAGATGCATTCTTCAATCTTTTCTTTGAGGTCAAACATGATCATTATAACATTTTTTTCCTACATTCATGACCTCCTTTCAAGGTTCCTTAAATTCACACAGCAATCACACTAAGGAAAGAAGATAATAAAAGACATATTGCCCTCTTCCACATAGAGAAGATGAAGATTTCTGACTAAATGCTGTAAATGCTGTCAGATATGATAGATGTGCTCAGTCTCTCTCTATCTCCCTGTTCTTTCTTTTCTTCTTTCCCTTCTCTTTTTTCTTTCCTTCCTTCCATCCTTTCTTTCTTTCTCTTTCTTCCTTCTTCCCTTCCTCTCTTTCTTCTTTTGTTCTTTCTTCCTCCCTTCCTTCCTTCTTTCTTACCTTCTTTCATACCTTCCTTCTTCCCCTAGCTCCTGACAGAAAAGTGATAGACCCAAGGTGCAAAATGAGGCAAACATTTCTGGACAAGACCAATGTGGCATTTTGTTTCAATTGAATATGCATATTTGTTACAAATGTTCTGTTTTTTTTTTTTTCAAATGGAGAAGGTAGGAGGGAGAGAAAATAAGTATCTGTTAATTGAAATTTTTTTAAAAATTAAATGGAAAAAAAGGAAGTATTACTTCTTTCAAAACTCAGCTCCAGTGCTACTCCTGATCCTAGCAACTAGTAACATCTCCCACTGTCTCTTTCAAAGTAATCTGCATTTATGTCACATGTATTAATATGCATTCATAAATGTATATGTCATCTCCCTCCATCAAATATAAAGTCCCTCAGGCACAAACATGCTATTATTTTAAGTTTTTATCCTGAGCTCCTGGAACAGTGACTGGTACATCATGGCGCTTAATAAATACTTCTTGGTTGGTTGATTGACTGATTGAACAAGACATGAGACTGAGCCTTGAGATCTCAGTGTCATGGAAAAAGCCTAAGTAAGAGAGACTTGCAAGACAAGGATTTGAATTCTGCCACTACACTTTCCTGCAATACTACCTGAGGCCCATCACTTTACCTTCTCATTTTGCGGAGAATAACTGCATTAGCTGCATATAACTCAAAAGTACAAAACCAGAAAAAGACTTTGTAAATGATAAGGTACAATATAAATATGGGATGGGATTTTTGAGGCAAAGGAGTTAAGGGGGAGGGCATTCCAGAGAGAGAAAATAATAGTTGACCTTTATTTAAACTATCAAGTTTATATATTCGTATATATTATCTCATTTGACCTTCACAACAACCATATGCAATAAGTTTTATAGAAATAATTATCCCCATAAGAACAGAGAATTGACTTAACTATGACTATACCAGTGTCAACAGAGAAATTTGAACCTGGCTCTCTCAAAACTCCAGATACAGTAATATCTTTTTGTTTTTCTACTAGGAAGCACAGTGTAGATAGACTGCTAGGCTGGAGTCAGTAAGATCTGAGTTCAAATTCAGATTTGAACGCTTAGCTGAGCAAGTCATTTAATTTCTGTTTGCCTTAGTTTTCTCATCTGTAAAATGGAAATAATAATAGCACCTACTTCTCAGGATTGCTGTGAGAATCAAATGAGATAGATGTAAAGTACTTGGCACAAGGCCTAGTACATAGCTATTATTTTTCGGTTATGTCTGACTCTTCAAGATCCTATTTGTGGTTTTCTTGGCAAAAATATTGGAGTGGTTTGCCTTTTTTTTTTTCTCCAGCTCATTTTATAGACAAGAAACTAAAGCAAACAGGATTAAGTGATTTGCCCAGGGTCCCACAGCTGATAAGTGTCTCAGGCTAGATTTGAATTCAGGAAGACAGCACTCATGACACTGTGTCACCTAGCTGCCCTGGGACATAGTGAGTACTATATAAATGGTAGCTATCATTAGCTATAATCATAATAGCATTAACAAAGATGATTATGGGCTTGTCTAGATGGAAAAGGTTAAATCAGGATTATAGCTCTATCTCAAATCATCTTGTCTAACCTCCACGTTTTACAGTTGAGGAAACTAAGGTCTCAGAAGTTTAAATGATTTACTCAAGGTGACAGAAATAGTATTAAATGTAGGTTTGAACTGAGGTTCTTTGTTTCTAGAACCAAGACTCTTTCTGCTGTGCCACGCTATTTTCTGGAGTATCTGATTTATATTGTACAATAGCAGTAGAGTAGCTAGGAAATGGGGTTATTGGTTTTTAATGAAATTGAGTAGGCTGCCATCAGCAGAGTTATAGATCAGCAGAGTCCACTCTTTCTAAGCAGAAGCTTCCTTCCTGTTCTTCCATTAGGGAATGATGAAGAAAATGGGATGGGATTTCCCCATTTAAACAAGAAGTATAATCTTCTGGGCATTAGCACTGCAAGCAGTGGTCAATTCAATTCAATGAACATTTATTAAGTATCCATGATGAGAAAGACCTACAAGCCAGAGTAAACTCAGGCCTTGCCATCCCCCTCACACTAGGGCATGGGGGAGAAGAAAAGAGGTATTATTGCTGAATAAGTAACAGACATTAGGTACAAACTTTTTTTTAAAATCATGAAAAAATGCTTTGTAGTTGCTACAAGTGCACCAGGCATTTGATCAAAGAGAATGATTAGCAGTGAATTGAAATCAGAGTCTCTTTTCCCCAAGAAGGGCTTGGCAACTTCAAAATCTGGCTTCTTAAGCAGAGCACAAAGAGTCAGGCTGGGTTTCCAGTGGCAAGAGTACTAACAATTTGTAGGCTGCTGCCAGAAACAGAAAACAGCAGCCGGCTTTCTGCTCCAAGAGTTACCCAACCCAAGATTAATTGTTAGAAAGCAACAGGCATTAGAACTTTTATGCCTCAGATGTGTTTCCAAAACTTGATCAGGTACTTTTAAACTTTAAAAAAAATTTTTTAAAGAAATCCCCTTTAGGTACTTTGCACTTACTTTGGACAAAAATAAAAAGTTTCGGCAGGTGCAGCCATTATCCAGAGATAGCAGTTAGAGCTGAAATGCCAAGAGGGTGTGGAAGAAGGGATCAGTTTCCTCATTGCCAAAATGATAGAGCTGTTGGACTCTAATTAGGTACTCTAAAGTCTTTCTCTTGTAACTATAAAATCCTTTGTCCTACAAGGTGCAAGATTTCCCCAAATGTGCTGAGTTTGAAATCAGAGGATTTGGACTCAAAACTGGACCCTGCCACTTTATTACCTGTATGATCTCAGAAAAATCTTTTAATCTCTTTGGGCCCTCAGCTTCCTCATCTGTAAAATGGAGAGAGTGGACTAGATGAACTCTAAGTCCCCTTCTAACTGTTATGATCTTAAAGTTTTATAACTTGCCAAGTTTAATATTTTAAGTTTTACCTCTTCTTATGTATTTAAATACTTGAACATTTTCTACAGGGATACATCCTGCCCATCCTGCATGTATCTACTAAGTATAGTTATTCTGATAACTGTTATCTGATTAATAATACCTAATAGACTGAAAGCCTTTTGAGGTGTTGTGACTTCTTGAGAACAGGGATTGTCTTCTCCATTAGACTATTTCTTCAGAATAAATATTGTTTCATTCTTTGTACTTATATCCCCAATGTCTAGCTCAGTGACTGGCATATAGTAAGCCTTAATAAATATTTGATTGATTAGCTGCTGTATTCTCTCCCTTCTCACATTGTCTGTTATTTATTTTTCAGTACATGCCTTACCTAGTAGAATGTAAAGCTTTTTGAAACTAGGAGATAGATAGTACATTATGATCTTTATATTTCAGCACCTAGAACAGTGCCTTGTACATAATACAGCTTCCATTCCAGTGTTCAGTCATTTTTCAGAGAGGAAGTTCCTTATGAGAAGGTTTTAGACATTCCCACCAAATGCCAGTTGGTTAAGTGCCACTCACAGGGAAAGCAAGCTAATTTAGCTAAAGGAAAGCACTCTGAAGGAGAAACAAGGGGCAGCATGTACCAGGCAAGTCAAATTATCACCACCATCTTCCCATAAATCCTGATGAGACCAGCCTAGGACCCTCAACCCAAAAGCCCTTGGAAGAGGAAAGTTTCTAGCCCAGTGATCATAGCCATTATCCAGGAGAGGGGAGATCAGCCTGGCAACTCCTTCTGCAGGTGCTATAGCTCTCTCTATTGAAACTGCAGAAAAGAAAATTATCATCAAAGTCCTTGGCACCGTCAAATTATTCAGTATTAGAAACTGATGTGATTTGATCAGTGGAAGTGACATTAAAGAAGAAAAACTATAATCAGCTTTGCCACTGTACCCTAAGAACCATGGGATTTTTCCAACCTACTTACAGCTGAAACCTTTCATTTATATCGTTTTTTCCATTAGAATGTGAACTCCTTGAGATCAGGGTCTGTCTTCTTTTTCTCTCCAACACTTAGCAAACGCTTGGAACATAGTAAGAGCTTAATAAATGCTTCATTTGTTCATTCAGAATTGGCACTTAATATTTGTTAATTGGTTAATTGCTGCTTGTCATTTGAGAACCAGCCTAGAGTTTAAATGCTAGCTGATGAATTCTTTGGCTAGGACAATCTATGAAACAAATAGGGAAAAGTAGTGGGAAAGATGGCTAAGAATGGGAAGGATGCTAAGAATCATACAGGTTTTAGACCATTTATAAACATGAATTTAATGGAGGCACTCGAAGTAAGAACTTTGTCCAAAGAGCAACAAGTTGACATGTGACTAAAGAAACTGATCCATATCAACACCCCCATTCTTGCTGAAATGAAACTAACCGATTGATTTGTCCCTAAAGGAAGTTCACAGTCCTTCGAAATTCTCTTTGGGGAGCAGGATGATTTCAGAAAAGCCTGGACTTACATAAAATGATGCTGAATGAAGTAAGCAGAACCAAGACAACATTGTACACAGCCACAAGATTATGTGATAAATCAACTGTGATGGACTTGGTTCTTTTGAACAATGAGGTGATTCAAGGCAATTCCAAAAGAGTTGGGATGGAAAGTGCATTTGCATCCAGAGAGAGAACTATGGAGACTGAATATGAATTAAAGCATAATATTTTCACCTTTTTGTTGCTGTTGTTTGTTGCCACTGTTGTTTGTTTTCTTTTTTTCTTTCCTCCTTGTCCCTTTTTAATCTGATTTTTCTTGCACAAAATGATGAATATGGAAATATATTTAGAAAAATTGCACATTTAATCTATATAAAATTGCTTTCTGTTGAGGTTGGAGGAAGAAAAGGTTTAGTTGAAAACTATCTTTGCATGTATTTGGAAAAATAAAATACTATTTTAAAAAGAAGAAGTTTTCATAGGGCAGCTAGGTGGCACAGTGGATAGAGCACCAGCCCTGGATTCAGGAGGACCTGAGTTCAAATCACATACTTTCCTAGCTGTGTGACCCTGGGCACTTGCCCTAATTGCCTCAAACAAAAAATAAAAAGAAGTTTTCCTTGGAGGGACAGGTAAAGGAGCCCATCCTATCAGAATTATTTTCTTCACATGATCCAAAGTAAAAAGAAGTATCCTTTATTCAGATATTCTGTCATCTTTGCAGTCCTCATAGCATAAACAAAAAGACCACATGAAAATCAAAACTAGAAAAGATCTTAAGATTTTTAGCTGTCTACAAATTCAGCATATCAGTGGTGTGATTCAGCATTAAAAAAAATAGTGTGATCTTGGATTTCATTAAGAAAGTATAATATCTAGTCCCATCAGAGTCTATCGTGGTCTGAGATCTCATGGTCATGATCTCAAACAAAACAACATGAAATTAGTTGATGAATGAAATCAAAGCTGCTTAGCCTAAAAAAAAACTTAGGGAAGTGATATAGCCAGTTAGGCTATTATGAAATGCTGCCTCTAAAGACAAGAAAAATTATCTCCATTCTACAGATAGCAAACTGAGGCTCAGAGGCGGTGAAGTGATTCCTTCCTTGGACACACAGCTAGGAAGTGCCAGGGGTGTGATTCAAACCCTGTTTCCTATATACCATGTGCTACATTAAGTAATTCAGTTTACAGAAAACTGAGAAAAACTCTGCCTCTTGAATGAAGGATACATCAGTGAGACAGCCTTTCTTCTATGTTAGTGATATACTACTTATAACAGAAACAGATGCTGACTTCCCCACTCCACCCTTTGCAAAAAAAAAAAAAAAAAAAGTGGAAAAAAAGCACTAGATCTGAAATCAAAATACCTGACTTAGTAACCCTGTGAATACAAGAAAGTCAATTTACCTCTCTTAAGATTAATTTTCCTTGCCTGAAAATAGGGATAATACTCATTTTAAGTTTAACTATTTTAAGTTTAAAGGAGAAAATATATACAAAGTACTTGGTGAACTTTAAAGGTTCTTATGAATGCCATTTAATTATTATTATTAGTGGGATTTTAATCTGTGATGATAAAGGACTTACCCATGTCAATGAACAAACACTACATTTTCATTGCTAGTACTACTTTAAGTTATTCCCACTTCTCAAAAGTTGCTACTTGCCCATTATGCACACTCTAGTACATGTACATACACACACACACACACACCATAGGTCTGAAGGAAAGGGTTCTTCACCATTTTTTTAATCTCATTTTTATTGTTAACTTTTTTTTTAACATCATTTTCATTTCAGGATATATGAAACATGTTCCCTCTCCCTCTCCAAAAAGACACTTTGTAACAAGGAATAAAAAAAATTTTAAAAGGGAAAAATGTTGATTTGGCAAAATCAACAAATATATCAACCAGGTTGGAGAGTACATGGCGTATTTCACAACTATAACCCACCAACTTGGCAAAGAAAGGAGGCAGGTCCATTTCTTCAACTCTTCTTTAAGGTTAGGCTTGGTCATTAAAACAGAACAGCTTCCAATTTCATTTTTATTTTATATACAACTTTTGAAAGATCTCTGACCTATAAGGAAAATAATAACGATGACAATGATAATAGTTCACAATCTTATATGTGTTTTAAGGTTTGCAAAGCACTTTAAATAGATTATCTCATTTGAATATAACAATAATCCCAAGAGGCAGATATTATTTTCCTCATTTAATAGATGAAAAAAAAATGAGATACAAAGAGATTAAATGACTTGTTCAGGGACACACTGCCAATTACTATCTGAAATAAGATTCAAAACCAGTCTGACTCCAGGCTCATAATGCTGGCCACTGCTCCAAAATGTCTCTCTCACCATTAAGATGCTGATGATGAGCATCTGTAAAGTTTAACTAAGAAGCAGACACTATACAGAATATAGAAGCTGCAATCTAAATTAGACACAGACATCTGCCAGGGAATTGAGTAAATACAGTTTTAACTCCTCATGACCAACAAAAAAATATTTAAATATTAAGTTCATGTTTATAGGTAGTAGAGGGCTGAGCAAAGGAAACACCATCGGCTTTGCTCAATGATAAAGTGCTCATACAGGATACCATTCACTTTTTCAATATACTCTAGCCCCTGAGCAACACCAGAAAATATTATCATGGTCCTCTCTCTCACCTTCCCTCTTGAATTTCTAGTCTTCTCAGCAGATTCCAGTCTCCCTCTCTAAGAATACCCCACCAATGGCCTTTGTATTCTTGGTAACCATAACCCAGTTAGATCCCCACCCACCTTGTCTTTCTGGCCTCCCTTCTTGTCAATGAGGCCCATAATTTCCGTTCTATCAGATCTGGCCCAATTTCTGACCTCTCCCTTTGTCTGTGGTGGGTCAACACCCTTTCTTGGAAAACAGATCTAGCTTACAGTCAGACTGGCCCCTGGTTCTAGAGATCTTTGAACTTGAGAAATCCTCATCACCTAAAAAAAGTTTAAAAGAGGACATCTGATCCTTAATCTTCAGTCTTCCCTGGCCAGCATTCTCTATCTGCCATAGTATACCTTTTCTGACATGAAAACCCACTACTCCTCTATGCTGAATACTATAGTTCTATCCTGTAATCATCCATCCACTGTTCAGAATGTGAATTCTTCAGACATGTCCTCCACTGTTAAGGCAGAAATCCCCACTTGTTTGTGGGGTAATCCTGATGTTTGAGCTAAGAAAAGACACCTGGACTCATTGACACAAATTGGATATTACTGTCTCAAAGAAAAGAAACAGGAATTAAGTTAAAGAGATGAAGGAAGAAAATGAAGATTTCAGTAATGGGAAATATATTCCCAGTCATGACAATTGCAGAGGACTAGTGGTTTAGTTCTCATGCCTATGTTATATCAATTTTGTTATTATTCAGTTATTTCAGTAATGTACAACTTGTCGTGAACCCATTTGGCAGTTTTCTTGGCAAAGATATTGGAGAGGTTTGCCATTTTCTTCACCAGTTCATTTTACAGATGAGGAAACTGAAGCAAATAAGGTTAAGTGACTTGCCTAGGGTCACATAGCTAGTCTGATTTGAATTCAGGAAGAGGAGTCTTCTTGACTTCAGACTTAGAATTCTATCCATTGCACCACCCTGCTGCCTTTTTATTATTTATTCTTTACCATTGTAACTCAGAACATCTGAGGCACTGGGGAAAAACCCAATCCCAGAAGTCCATTTCTGAAAAATGGAAAGATGGCAACCACATTCTTCTCTCCAAGTCCTTTGGGGGCTGTTCATAGAATTTAGAGCTGAAATTAGAGATCATAAAGTCAAAAACCCCTCTTTTTGCAAATGAGGGAGATAAAGTGATTTGCTCAAAGCCACATAAATTGTAAGTAGCTGAGCTGAGATTTGAACCCAAACCCTCCAATACTGAATTTAGCACTCTTTGTGACCTCAAGATACAAAATTCCAAGTCCATTTTTGTTTTCTCACTTGTATTTGTCTATGTTTCCTTTCAATATGACATCTCAGGGAAAGGAACAAAGGAGGGAAAAACAATATTTAAGAACTAATTATATGTATACACATATTCGATCTGTCAAACATTTTAACATAATTAACTTGTATTAGACTTCCTGCCATCTAGGGGAGGGGGAGAAGGGAAAAAATTGTAACAGAAAGCTTTGCAAGGGTCAATGTTGAAAAATTACCTATGCATATGTTTTGCAAATAAAAAGCTTTAATTAAAAAAAGAACTAATTATAACAGCTCATATGTTTATAGTTTACATGTAAATAGTAACTTAGCCCAAAAGTAGGTAGTGCAAATATTATCATCCTCATTTTACCAATGATTAAAGTGAGGGACAGAATAGTAATGAGATTTACCCATGGCTACATAGCTAATAAATGGCATGTTTCATTCAAACACATCTTCTGACTCTACTACCCTAAGCTAACTTTTAGCATAAAAACACAGGAATTGTTTTTTCAGCCTGATACATGAAAAATTAGAGAAAATGAGTTCTAAGGTCCCATCTAATTCTAAAAGTTGGTGCTGAATTGTGTACCAGAAGTGGAGTCAAGGATACCATCCCTAAGATGTAGATTCAGAATTGGGATGGGTCACTCATGTAGCAAGTGCTAGAGAAAATGGACTGCCTTGTGTGCTCAAACAGTACTGGTATAATGTTGAGAAATTCAGATTTAGGATGCTAGTATGTTAGCAGAACTTCTTGGGTTTGACTTAAGGGAGGACACCTATAAGATTCCCACAGGAGACAAGTCATAGAAAGATTATCAGCTGTACTGTTGAAGGGAATACCCACATCAAACCTGAGACCACAGACCAATGACCTCAGTCAATTGTCATCTTCTTCTTCATTATTATCAATCATCATCATCAATCATTCCAAAGTTGCCATTCCTTCTTATTCGACCTTCCAATTCCCTGAAATATGTCAACAATCAAGGATTCTGTCTAATCTTATTATCTGGGGAGGGAAGCCAAGAATTGCTAGAAGGCCCCCAAAAGGCATTACTGTCGCATGAATCAGTACAATAAAAATTATAATTGAAAATGACATTGTATTAACATGCATTAGACTTCCTGCCATCTAGGGGAGGAGGGAGGGAGAAGGAGTGGAAAATTTGTAACAGAAAGCTTTGCAAGGGTCAATGATGAAAAATTACCCATGCATATGTTTTGCAAATAAAACGCTTTAATAAAAAAAAAGAAAGAAAATGACAATGTAATTCGCAAAATGCATCTGAAATGTTGTGCTCCTGCTGTGAAGTCTGATTTTCTAATAATTCTTTAATTGTACTTTGCTCAGTGGGTTTCCACATTCTTACAAGTACCTGTAGCCACCCACCGAGGTTGTGGGCCTCTTTTTAAAGTTATTACGGGAACAGGTGCTAAGATCATGACAGGCAGGATTTGAGACTTTCCAATAAAATCTCCTTTCTGGTGTTTTTTCTGGATTGTATTCTTACTAGTTTAAGTTGAGAAAACATTAGGTTTACTGTTTCACTGGGATTTAATGGGACTCTTGGTAATGAAACCTAATACGATGCTCAGCAAGCATCCCAACCACTCTTCCAGTCTGGACTCTTCAAAAGGACATCCTTACACAGTGAAGTTCCATGAAGGGATTTCCCCCTGCCCTGGCTGTGTGATGAAGCACACAGTTACTGAGTTCATAACAAGTGAAGGTGAAGACTAGAAATTCTCACATAAATAGATATAAATGTAATCATGTCCACTGAATGTGTTTAAGAAAAATTATAGTTAAGGGATCAAAGGAAAAAGACCCTAATAGGAGTAGGTCTTTGTCTTCCACTATATAAAATGTTTTATCTTTCCTTTGCAGTTCTCCATTGGTTCTCACCAGAAAAGTTCCACAAAAGATAGTTTAAAAGATAGAAGAAAACAACTAGTCCAATACCTTAATTTTTTTTTCATTTAAGTGTTTTTCTGATTAATAAGAATTAATTTTCTCTTCCTCCCACAAGAAAGGAAAGGAAAGGAAGGAAGGAAGGAAGGAAGGAAGGAAGGAAGGAAGGAAGGAAG
>JAJPUD010000166.1:0-109932 GCA_023553655.1 Myrmecobius fasciatus | reverse complement strand
AGGAAGGAAGGAAGGAAGGAAGGAAGGAAGGAAGGAAGGAAGGAAGGGAGGAAGGAAGGGAGGGAAAGAGAGAGGTTAGGTTAGGAGAAAGAAGGAAAGGAGGGAGAGAGGGAGGAAGAAAAGATGGAAGGGAGGGAAGAAGGGAGGGGAAAAGAAAGGGGAAAAGAGGGAGGGAGAAATGAAGGGAGAAAGAGGGAGGAAACTATAAATGCTATTTTTATTAGCAATAATAATAATGTAAGTAGTTGCCCAGGGTTTATTAGCCAAATTCTAGAAAAAGCCATCTATACTCATTACCACCAAGTCCTTTCCACTCTTCTCAGTGCTTTGCAATCTGACTCCCATCTTAATCACTCAACTGAAACTACTCTCTCTCAAGATGATAATAATCTCTAAATTGTCAAATCTGATGGTCTTTTCTTAATCCTCAATCTTCTGGACATTTCTAAAGCATTTCGAACAAATGACAATCCTCTCCTCTTACATATTCTCTTCTCTATGGAATTTTATGATACCAGTCTCTCCCGATTCTCCTTTTTCTCAGTTTTCTTTCCTGGATCATCATCCATACCTCACTCCACAACGGGACATATACACTCAAGACTGTGCCTTGGCCATTTCTACATATACTTTGTTTTGAACATTTGTTTAGTTTTTAGTCATATCTGACACTCCTTGATCCCATTTAAGGTTTTCTTAGCAAAAATATTGGAGTAGTTTGTTATTTCCTTTGCCAGCTCATTTTACAAATGAGGAAACAGAGGCAACCAGACTGAAGTGTCTTGCCCAGAGTCACACTAGTGTCTGAGAGCAGATTTGAACTCAGAAAAAGGAGCTCTCCTGACTTCCAGATACTCTATCCATTGCGCCATCTAGCTGCTAATCTTCCAATCAGCTAACTTCAGTTTAATTATCTTCATTCACTAGGCTATATATTTCTCCATTTAGCACTGAAGGTCCTTCACAATCTAGCTCCCATCTCACGTTTCCAATATTATTGTACATTGTCCCACCTCATACATAGTCTTGTCCACACAAACTAGCTTCCTCACCTTTCTCTACATGGCATAGCATGTCCTGTCTTTACAACTGATTCTCTTACATGCCTAATAGACATTTCTGACTCAGAATTTCTCACTTTGTTCAAGATACAACCCAAGAACTCCCTCTACCTGAACCCTTCCAGTTCTATCATTCCCAGTGCTTAGCAAACAGTGGACTTCTTGAGTAACTGATTTATTAATAAATGCTGTAGGAATTGGTCCTACTCATATGTATGGGAATAAACATACCTTGTTTTATTGTGCTTTGAATTATTGGTCTTTCCAGATATTGCATTTATTACTAATTGAAAATCTGTGGCAATCCTATATTGACATTTTTCCAACAGTATACCCCTATCATGTCTCTTTATCACTTTTTGGTAATTCTTGCAATATTTGAAATTTTTTCACCATTATTATATCTGTTATGGTGATTTTTTGATGTTACTATTGTAATTGTTTTAGGACACTATGAATCGCTTCTAGAAACAACTGCAAACTTAACTGATCAATGTTATGTGTATTGACTGTTGCATGATGGGCTGTTCTTCATCTGTTTCCCTCTCCTTAGGCTTCTATATTCCCTGAGATTCAACAATACAATGGTCTCTCAGTGTTTGAATGAAAGAAAGAAGCAATTGATGAGACAAACTTAATTATTTTAAAGAAATGACCACAGTCTTCAAAAATCACTACCCTGATTAATCAGCAACCATCAACATCAAGGCAAGACCCTTTACCAGCTTCAAATGATAGTTAGTATTTTTTAATCAACATTTTTAAATTAAGGTATGTATATTTTTAGACATGATACATTTAATAGACTACAATGTAGTGTAAATATAATTTTATATGCACTAAGAAACCATAAAAATTTGTGTGACTCTTCATTGTAATATTTGCTTTAATGTAATGGTCTGGAATAAATAAACCTTTAATATCTCCAAGTTATATCTATATAGTGGCAGTTAGGTAGCAGAGTTATGGAATACTAGACCTGGAGTCAGGAAGATCTTTGTGACCATAGATGAGTCACTTTACTCTATTTCCCTCATTTTCTTCATCTGTCAAATGAGCTGGAGAAGAAAATGGCAAACCAATCCAATATCTTTAACAAGAAAGCCCCCCCCCCCGAGGGAGGGGAGCCGCAAAGGGATTCTCAGTCAGACATGAAAGAACTGAACATAACAACACACTGTCCCTTAAGGACCGTAATCTGTTTCCCCTCAATCTTGAACTTCTCCCTGTGCACAGCACAGTAGGTAAATGAAAAATAAATGAAATGTGTTAATGAAAGGAAAGAGACTGTGATACAAAATGACAATAAATGTTCCTTTTGGCAAAAGTTGAAACTGACTTCCTTCTTTCACAAGAAAACAGATGCAGAGAGCAAAACTATCTGGTTAGAAGGTTTCCTCCTTTGCTAGCAGCTGGGAATGACACACTATTCAGTGACTGCTGACATAGGAGAGTGATGGATTTCACCACTTTTCAAAAGCCCACTCTACTAACACTCCCCAGTCCCTTTCTTCTGAAGTTGGGAAAGGCTAAATTAGGAGGGGGTTTGATCAGGATTTTCCTAAAGCTCAAGCCTCTCTCCAGACGGAGACTTTGTGTTCACCCTGCTCTACCCCTCCTCTCACTCAATAAACTCCAGGGGTTTTCTGTTACTTCTAGAATCAAATACCAACTCCACTGCTCAATACTTAAAAAGCATCTGGCTCTCCCATTTTACCTTTCCAATCTCAATTCACATTATTCTCTTCTACTATATCCCATTTCCCTTCTCCCAATTCAATAAACTCCAGTGACTTCCAACCATCTCAAAATTCAGTTGGGCATTCAAAGCCCCTCAAAATCTATTCCGCATTCCTCATCCGTTCCAGTCTTCTTGAACATTATTCCATCAAATATTCTTCCATCTGATGACATTTCCATCCAGAGTAGCATTCTGGCTGTTCCAGGAATCATATACTTCATCTTTGGATTCCAGGCTTTTTCTCTGTCCCCTATTCCTGGAAAGCTCTCCCTTCTCAACTTTATACTTGTTTCCCTTTAGGTTCCAACTAAAATCCCACCCAGTATTGGAGATCTAGCTAAATCCTCTTAATCTCATTTTCTTCCCTCTGTTAATTAACTCCTTTTAATCCTGTAAATAGCATGAGTTTGCTTGTGATCTCTCCCATTAAATGGTAAACTCCTCGAGGGCAGAAACCATCTTTTGCTTCTTTTGGTATTCCCAGTGGGTAGCCTAGTGCCTGATACAAAATAGGGGCTTAATAAATGTCTATTGACTGGCTGATTGATTAATATATTTTACATTCTAGCCATAATATCTACTTACTGTTCTTACATGGGACCCTTCATGTTTAGGCTCTCTTCCTTTGAACCGGCAATCCCCTGTGCTTGGAATGCTTCCACTCAATTCTTCCTCCTCCTCCTCCTCCTCTCCTACTCTTCCTCTGAACCCTCTTTTCCTCGATCTCTTCCTCCTCCACTTTTTCCTCTTCCTGCTGGAATCCCTCAGCTCAATCACTACCTTCTGCATGAGACCTTTCCTATTTCATCTTAACCAAACCTACCTACCATGGTAATAGCACCTTCCCCACAAAGCATTTTGTGGGGACTCAAATGAAATATATATGTAAAGAACTACATGAATGTTGAATATTTTATACATGTATATATATATATATATATATATATATATATATAATACCCATACATCATGTAGATTGCTCACCCATTTAAAATATAAATTCCTTTTTGCACATGTTTAACATTAAATTGCTTGCTGTCTGGAAGGAGGGAGGGAAAGGAGGGGAGAAAAACTTGGAACACAGGGTGTTGCAAAGGTTTTGAAAATAAAAGGCTATTATTTAAAAATAAATAAATAATATATAAATTCCTCAAAGTCAATACCTGTTTCATTTTTGTCTTTGATTCCTAGCACTTTGGAAGGCATGGAGCAGTGGAACCCAGAGACCTTTGTTCAAAACCCATCATTGCTTATTACTACCTATGTGACTTTGGGCATGTTTTTTTTGACTTCTCACAATCTTACTTTCTTCAACTGTAAAAATGAGGGGTTTGGACTAGAAGCCTTCTGAGATACCTTCCAATTTTAGATCTATGAGCACAAAGTAGGCCCTTCATATATGCTAGTTGATTGAGTAATAAATGCACAAATAGCTTTTTTGTTGTTGTTTTTACTTGTATGTGGTAGAAAATATTCTCACTCACCTTCAGAAGTGCTTCATTTTAATTTTATCAAAATGTTTGGAGTTCCAACAACTGAAGAGGAATATGAATTAAACAGTCTTACAACTATCCTAGGAGATAGATAAAGCAAGCAAGTATTGTAATCCTCTTTAAAAGAAGAAACTGAGGTCCTGAGATATTGCCACAGGACAAAGGGTTCATCAGGGTTTGGATCTGGTCTTCTAAGATTCTTGCTATGCTAAATGGTCTACTTGTCTGTTTTAAAGTAAACCAAAAATTCCTAAAAGGCTGGTGTTTTAACCTCCAAAACCAGGTTCTACAGCAATGGGAGAGTGTGCTTGGAAAGACTCCATCCCCTTAGGATCAAGACCAAAAGAACACCAAATTCAAGAAGCTTTCCCCCCTCCCACCTCTTTGCGTAGATATCTCCCTTCAAAACACTTCTTTTTGGACTTGTAGGCCATCCCACTCTCTGTTCCTCTCTCTTTGTTTTTCTCTCTCTTTCATCTGTTTCTGTCTCTCTCCACAGTAGATAACAGCCCTAGACTCAGGAACCTACTAGCCATGTTACCCTGAGCAAATCACTTAACCCTGTTTGCCTCAGTTTCCTCATCTGTAAAATGAACCAGAGAAGGAAATAGTAAACCATTCCAACATCTTTGCCAAGAAAACCTTAAATGGGATCACAAAGAGCTAGACAATTAAAATGGCTCAACAACAATAAAAGTAAGAGGATACATTTATATAAATAATTACAACTTGTTTTCCTAAAAACAAATACATGATTATTAGTGGAGCTGTGATTCTATACAATTGTTTTAGAAAACTTTTGGGGAACATACAAATAAAGTGATTAAAATGTCCATACCCTTTGATGCAGAGACTCCATTACTGAGTTTTTATCCCAAGGAGGCCATTATTTAGAAGAAAATCCTCACATACACCAAAAATATTTATTTATAATGGCACTTTTGGGGAGATAGCAAAAAACTGAAAACAAAGTAGATGTCCATCAATTAGGGAATGGCAAAACAAATTATCAGAGCAGCTAGGTAGCAAAGTGATTAGTGTCTAGAATCAGGAAGACTCATCTTTCTGAGTTTAAATTCAGCCTCAGACACTTACCAACTGTATGACATTGAACAAGTCACTTAACTCCTCTGGGCCTCAGTAAAATAAATTGGAGAAAGAAATGGAAAACCATTCCAGTATCTCTACCAAGAAAACCTCAAATGATCCAGACAACTGAAAAAAAATAAACAATAATTAAAAAATTGTAATGCATGACTAATGAAATATTACTATGCTATAAGCAACAATGAATGTGATCAATATAGAAAAGTATAGAAAGAAATGAATTGATGTAATGTGAAGTAAATAGATCAAAAAAAAAAATGAGAAAACACACACACACACACACAAATCTAATCGAAAATGAATGCTGCAAATCACAAAGTACAAGCTTGACTCAAAAGAAGAGATATGAGATGATACTCCCATTTTACTCCTTTGCAGAGGGATCTACAAGTGTTGTACATTGTATATACTTTCAGACTTTTAAAAATTTATTGACCAATTGTGCTCATTTTCTCCCCCATTATTCTTTATGTGTCTTCAAAAATATACTATTTTTACATGGGATTGCTTTCTAGGAAAAGAAGGAATATTGGTGATGTAAAAAAAAAAGACATCAATAAAAACTTATTTTAAAAAAATGTATGTAATGACTAGTACATATTTATTATGTCAATTTGATAGGTGAGGAAACTAAGGCCCAAGGATTTAGACCTAGAAGATTTACCTAAGAGGTCATTTAATCTAATCCAAAATTTTTATTTTGCAGATAGGAAAACTGGATCACAGAGAATATAAATGCCTTGACCAAAATCACATAGAAAAATTGGCAGAATATACACCCAGAGAGAGGCCTGTGAGATCTAAGTGTGGACCACAACATAGGATTTTCACACTCTCTATTGATGTTTGCTTACATTTTGTTTTCTTTCTCAGGTTTGTTTTTTTTTTCTTATAGATGCGATTTTTCTTGTACAGCAATATAACTGCATAAATATGTATACATATATTTTATTTGTCATGTATTTTAACATAATTAACATGTATTAGACTTTCTGCCATCAAGGGGAGGGAGTGGGGAGAAGGAAAAAATTTGAAACAGAAAGCTTTGCAAGGATCAATGTTGAAAAATTACTCATGCATATGTTTTGCAAATAAAAAAGTTTTAATAAAAAAAAAAGTTTAACACCACTGTTCTATAGTATCAAACATCTTTTCTGTGTTATAGCTAAAAAAAGCTTTTGTTTAATATTTTTTAAAAAACAAAAAGAAAAATTGGCAGAGCCAGGCTTTGAACCATGAACCTCTTTGAGACTCAATTCCCTTTTTCAGATAGGATAATAATAATTCCAACAGAGACTAGATAATTACTGTTATAGTGTGTTAAAATGGGGACTCCCTTCCATTAAGGATTGAATTAGATGGCTTCTCTTTCTAACTCTTCCAGTTCTGTGACTCCCTGATTCTGTAATACCTACCCACATATCTAACATATTGAGTCTTCTGACCCCAGTTAATCAACTGAGGCTTTATTAAGTATGTACTGTATGTGTCAAGCTCTGTCCTGAAATGCAAGTCCACTCTCTACTCGTAATACTTTAAATGTCACATACAAGACCTTAAACCAGGTCTTCTGATTCTTAAACTTGTATTCTTTACATTAAATTATGCTGTCTCTTAAAAAAATTATTAGAACCACCACCTAAAAGCATTTGATGTTTCAAATACCCACACAAACAAATCTGCTCTGTAGGAGGGCAAGGTGGTTTGAAGTCAATCTCAAAATTATAGATACATTCCATATTTGATAGTTCCTTTTAATGATGATTTAATGATGAGCCGGACACCAATCAGTTTATCTAAACTTTTCTTGGAGTTGTTTCTATTTTAGTCTTACAACTTCCTGGAGAAAGTACTTTCACTCCAGTAAGTACTACTTAACATAATTTTGGGGCTGTACCAGGAAAGAATGGACAAATTTGTAGGGACAGAGCTATTGTTGGTTTGAAAGGCAGAAAAAGCTCCAAGAGTAACATTGAATAGAATTTGGATCTGGAAGAGACTTCAAATCATCTAATTGATTTCCTCCTTTAACAAAGGGGAAGTCTGTGACCCAGAGCTATGAAGTCACTTTCTCTAAGTCATACTATTTAGGGGATGAGGAATCAAAAACCAGATTTCTTGATTTTTAATCTAATGCTCTTCATACTATCAAATATGTCTAGTTCTGTGTAAGAGACAGAGACAGAGACACACACAAGAGAGAGACACACAAGAGAGACAGAGAGACAGAGAGAGAGAGATTTTATTTGTTACTCAGTCATTTTCAATCATGTCCAATTCTTCAAGACCCTATTTGGGGTTTTCTTGTCAAAGATACTCAAGTGGTTTTCCATTTCCTTCTCCAGTTCATTTTCATAGATGAGGAAACAAGCAGCCAGAGTTAAGTGGCTTGGCTAGGGTCACATAGCTAGTGTCTTAAGGCCAGATTTAAATTTAGGAAGGTAAATCTTTCTACCTTCAGGCCCAATATTCTATCCTGTGCTGTTCTCCTAGCTGCTCTCCCCCACTCTCACCTTCACCCTAGATTTCATCTTGGCTGTTTTTCCTGGAAACAGAGCTTCTTTACCATTTGTTAGAACATATAAATGTGAGCAAGATATAATATCCTTGCCTTTGAAGAGATTATTGCAACACTGTATTAGGAAACTGAGATTTTCTGAATTCATTTACCACTCTTCCACTTGCTGTATATCCCTAGATAGGCAACAAACTTCCTTATTCTATTTCCTACTACTCTGATTCAATTATTTTTATCTGAGCCAGTCTCTAGCACAATGTCTAGCACATAGTAGGCACTTAATAAATTCTTGTTGCTTGACTGATTTGTGAAATAGGATAAATCATTTCCTTCATTGTGAGGACTGCATTGTAGTATTCAAATACTATTGGATGCTAAATAAAAATGACATTATAACTAAAGTTACAAAAATCTAATTAGATCCAGGAAAACACTAAAATGACCTTAGTGATAGAAAATGAAAAGAATATAGAAAGGACCTGAAACGCTGAGCAATTGAAATGAAGAATCTTGGTCCCAAAGCATAACTGAAACATAATCTTCCATTAGTTGAAGAATATCACATAGATTCTAACACTCAATTACTCTATTAATGGATTTGTTTAACTGTTCATTTCTTATGAGGATAAAATGCTAGGAACAAGGGGGATCTGCCCCAAGGAATACTCAGAAATAACTGATATAAAAGCAAAAAACACCATTAAAAAAATTAAAAAATTAAAAAAATAAAAACTAGTCACTATTTACCTGGTATGCCGTGAAGTGGATCCTACCAAACTAGAGAGACTTCAGCTGATCAGATGACTCCCTTACTTATAAATCTTCTGGGGTTCCCTAATGCCTCTAAAATAATCATCAACACAAATTTGGAACTAAAATGGGGAAGACCTTTCCTTCATTTTATAAATGGAGAAACTCAGACCCAGAAAAGTTAAGAGATTAAAATTATATAGGTAATAATGACAATTAGCATTACAATTCTTAAAAGTTAGCAAAGTACTGTATACATATTATTTGATCTCATGAGAGGCAGCTTAGCATTGTAAATGGAGAACTGGCTTCAGAACCAGGAAAACACAAATTCAAAAACTGGTCTTTGAACTCATACTGACTCTCTGTGAGATTCTGGGCAAGTCAATGAATTCCATTTCTCAGGCAAATTTCTAAGATCAATCTGCAGATGTGCTGACCATCTTCTAGCATCGGAAAAAGAAGTTAGTTCCACAGAACAATGAAATCATAAGTCCAGCTTCCTATTCCTATCTGATCTCCATTACAATCCTCTGAGGTAAATTAGATTTAAAAAAAACTTTTTGTAGATGAGGAAATTGAGATTGAGGGGCAGCTAGGTGGTGCAGTGGATAGAGCACCAGCCCTGAAGTCAGGAGGACCTGAGTTCAAATCTGGTCTCAGACACTTAATACTTCCTAGCTGTGTGACCCTGGGCAAGTCACTTAACCTCAATTGCCTCAGCAAAAAAAAAAAAAAACAAAAAAAACATATGCATGGAAATTGAGATTGAGAGATGAAGTCACTTGTTCAGGATCACACATCTAATAAATGGCAGAAGCAAGATTCAAATTGAGATCTTTCAATCCCAAAACCATGTATGCATATGTATGTATAAATATACATATATGGCACATATATGTATATTTATACATATACATGTTTGGTTGGTTGCTGTCTGTTCTCAAAAAAGACCAAAATGACATCACTATGTTAGTACTGTTATGTGTATTTATATATATATAATGTGTATGTATATATGTGTGTATATGTATATATGTGTATATATGTGTGTGTTTGTGTATATGTATATATGTGTGTATATGTATATATGTGTGTTTGTGTATGTGTGTATATATATGTATGTGTGTGTGTGTGTGTGTGTATATACTGTATCACCTAATTTTTCAGAATCCAAATCTATAATACAAATCCCTTAGTTTGGCATTTAAAGTCGCCTCCAATTGGGCTGGTCTCACCTGACTTTTTCTAATTTTTATTTCTATTATTCCCTATTATGCACTCATCCCAGTCAACCTGGAGCTACCAGCTATTCCTTGTCCAAGACATCTCCCATCGGCACAGAACCTATTCGTCCCATGTCCGAAATATACTCCCCTGCCCCTTTTCCCCTTAACGCTGAACGACTATCACAGAAGACTAGTTTTTTAGCAGATGAATTTACTTTGCATTACTCAGTACAATAGCTTTCACTTTTATTTGTTAAAAATACTGGGCCTGGAATCAGGAACACCTGAATTCAAATCCAGCCTAAGATACTTACTAGATGTATGACACTGCATAAGTCATTTAAATGCTGACTGCCTCAGTTTCCTCAGCTGTAAAACCGGGGCCCTTAATAGCACCTACCTCCTAGGGTTGTTGGAAGGATCAAATGAGAAAATACCTGAAAAGCGCATATAGCTCAGTGCCTGGCACACAGTAGGTGTTTAATACATGCTGGTTTCCTTCCCCGCTGATAACATTTTACAGTTATTTCCTGAGGTGCCATTAAAATTTTTTAGCTTGAACCCGCTGGACCTCGGGGACAAACCCCCAAGGAGTTTGCAAACCACTGAATGCAAACCTTTGACTTAGTCTAAGTGCTTTGTAAATCAATTATCTGTGCGCCTTATCTTTTCCGGACAAAAGCTCCTTGGGAGGACAGAACCTGTTTTTGTCTTTCTATCTCTCACACAATGCCTTACCCACGGCGGGTATTCCCTAAATGCTGGGTGAATTGAATTGGTGAGGGATTATTCGGGCTGCCCGAGAACCGGCCTCATTACTAGGTGGGCCAGCGGGTGTTAAATCCCTACTAGGGAAATACACACTCAGATTATGGGAAAGTGTCAATGTCCTCCAATCCTATGTCCCTGCCGCGGCTGTGGTTTTTCCACAAAGTGGAATCACGCGCGGACCCGGGAGGAACGCTACCCCTAAGAGCGCTGAGATGGAAAACGATAATTGTGTGCCCTCCCCCAGCCGGTTTCCTTTTCTGGAGCCAGATCCGCAGAAGGTCTGGTGTGTGACCCTCCATTCGGAGATGCGTTGATTACCTCTTCAAAAGCCTCATTATCTGAAGGGCCCACCTTCCCAAAGGTTTAAGCTCCGATTTCAGCCGGAGATCCCTGCAGTCTAGGATTCTTCTGGAATGTGTGGAGATGGCCCGAGGGGGTGGGGGTGGGATTCACTCCGTCGGGGACTCCGGGAATGGCGGCTGCTCCCCCAACTTCCCAACGGGGCCGGGGAGGGAAGCCGCAGGATAATGTGTGGCCCTCCTGGGCATTTGCATGATTGAAGCCACACCACCAGCAGAAATGGATTGCCGCTCTTAAAAGTTAATTGCAGCGGGGGAAGGAAACAAGGGCATTCTGGGGATTAGGTTATCAGGCATCCGACCCTCCGACTCTTGGGAGGGGAAAGTGAAATAGATAGAATGGGGGAGGGGAGGACAGCTTGGGAGAGGCCAGATAAAGAACGCTTCAAGCTGAGAGCTCATTGATGTGGGTACCAGGCAGATAATAATGCCTCTGTGCCCTCTCATCCCCCGCGGCTCCTGTTCAATACCCTCCATAAGTTCTCCCCGGGGGGTGCCCTAGTCCTCTTGACGGCGCATGGATACCAATGGAGAATACGGTCTGTCCATCCCCTCATTATGCCTTCCTCTGGACGCGATGAGTCCAATTTCTGTGTTCTTCGTTATTTCCCCAACGACATCCTTTGCATGCTTCTCTTGCACTATAGCACTGGCTCTTCCCTGGTAACTCCTATTTCTGCTCATCATACACGATTCCACTGCCCTTTGTCTGACCTTTAAGTTTAATTCTTTGAAGACTTTGGTCATACAGCATCACCCGGAGAATAATGTTGTTGTTGTTGTTTTTAAAGTAGTCCTAACAGAAAAAAAAAAAAAAAAGGATGTTTGTTTCAGAGAGAAGCTTGTCAGTTTCCCAAAGGCAATCCCAGCCTACCTTCCTCCTTCTGTTCAGTTCTGGGGCCAATCAGTCAAGCAATTATTATTAATGCTACTCCCTATACTAAATGCCAGAGATAGACATAAAAATGACAACTGTCCCTTTCCTAAAAGAGCTGACATCTGATAAGGAGAGACAACATGTATATGTAGGTATATGTATAAGTTTGTATATCTATGCTATGCATATCCATGGATATATATATATATATATATATATCCATGTATATATTATGTAGTTGTATACGGGTAAATAAAATGTATGTATATACATACATATATGTATATATATATATATTTATACATATATATTTATTTATACATATATATTTAGTTGGTTGCTGTCCATTCTCAAAAAAGACCAAAATTATATCAGCATGTTAGAGTCAAGTTACATATAAACATACATATATACACATACACACATATACACATACATGTTTAGTTAATTGCTGTCCATTCTCAAAAAAAAAACCCAAAATAATGTGAGTGTGTTAGAGTCAAACTACATATATATGTGAAAAAATACAGCCTTTCTTGGATGGCTGCCTTGTCATGGTAGAGGGTTTGTGTAGCTCAATGAAACTATGAGCTATGCTGTGCAGGGTTATCCAGGATAGACAAATCATGATGGAGAATTTTAGACAAAAGATGATCCACTGGAGAAAACCACTTCGGTATCTTTGGAAAACCCCATGGAAGGACCTGACATGCCAGTCCACAGCATCACAGACAATCAGCACCAAACTCCTGAACAGGAAATATAAATACAAAAGAGGGACAAAAAGAGAAATGCAAGGTAAGTGGGGATGGGTGGTAAGGGAGGGCACCAGTAGCTTGGAAGTGGGGAACAAGGAAAGGCTTCCTGTAGAAGCTGGATTCTAAGAGACGGAAGTGAGAATGTGGTCTATTCCAGGAATGAGGGATAGCCAATGCAAATGCAGAGAGATAGGGGATGGAATGTTGTGTATGAGGAACAGTAAAAGGAGGATCGTCGGTCTGCTTGCAATAATTCAGGAAAGAGATTAACAGAGTAAATCTAGGAGATAAGTTGGAGCCAGCTAGGGAAGAGCTTTCATTGCCAGAGGAGTTTTGTGTTTGATTATAGGGGGAATAGGGAGCCAGTTTATTTTACAGCCCAGATCATGATTACGTGTATCAATGATCTCTTAATTACCATACCTAATGATCTCATCCTTTTTCCACCTCACTGCAACCTTTGACACTGTTGATCGACATCTCCTTCAAAGCCCTCAACTCCTCTCCCAGTTCTTCTGTCAGACTGCTTCTTCTCACTCTCCTTTATTGGATATTTAGCCAGGTCCTGTCCACTAACCATGGGCTTCCCCTAAGATTCCCTCCATGCTATCTCAGGCAGTGATCTTGTCAGCTCCCAGGAATTTAACTGTCATCTTTATACACCTTAACCTTTCTCCTGAGTGTTAGCCCTCTATCACCAACTGCCTTTTGGACTCTCAAATGGAAGTCTCACAGGCATCTCAAATTCAACATATCCTCTTCTTGTTCAGTCCTTTTCAGTTAAGTCTGATTCTTCCTAAAGCCATTGGGCTTTTCTTGGCAAAGATTCTGGAATGGTTGGCCATTTTCTTCTCTAACACATTTTACAGAAGAGAAAACCAAGGCAGACAGACAGAGTGTTTCTCACTCAGCTAGAGAGAGAGTGTTTGAAGCCAGATTTGAACTCAGGAAATTGCCTTCTTTTTAATTTCAGACCTGACACTCTGTCTCACCACCTAGATGCCCTTCAACATGTCTAGCACAATAATATCTTTTTCCCCCCAAAAAAACTTTCCTTTCTCCCCAACTTTACAGTTACTATTTAGAGCTCTACCATCCTCCCAAGTTGGTCATCTCTGTACCACATTCAACTCCTCACTCCACATATTTAATCTGTTGTCAAATGTTTTCCTTCCTTCACAAATCCCTTGTATGTGATCTCTTCTCCCTTACTCAGCCATCAACCTAGTTCAGATTTTTTATCACCTGGATTATTCCAGTCTCTGCTTAATTGGTCTCTGCCTCACATTGACTGGATCTCCTCTCTATCTTCCTGAATCCACTCAGCTGCCAAAGTGGCCTTCCTAAAGTACAAGTCTGACTATGTCACTCTATCCTGCTCAGAAAGCTCCAGTGGCTCCTGATTACCTTCAAAGAAAAGCTTCTTCTGGCAGTTAAAGCACTCTCCTCTACTTACTCCATGTACATTCAAAGCTCACCATGCACAATCCAGCTACCTTGGTTTTGGCTTATTTATTATTCCTTACATAAGAAATTCATTCTCAAATGTGGGCATTTTCACTGGTTCTCACCCATTCTTGGAATGTCCTCTCTTCTCATCTGGATCTCCCATCTTCCTTGCCTCTTTAAAGTCTAAGCCAAAATCCCAACTTCTGCAAAAAGCCTTTCCCTGTCCCAATTAATTGTACTGCCTTCTTTCTAAGATCACTTCCAATTTATCCTGTAAGTGACTTGCACACAGACAATTATTTTCATTTTGTCTCTCCACTAGAATGTGATCTCCTTGAGGGCAGGGGCTGTCTATACCTTTCTTTATATTTTTA
The DNA here is from genome assembly GCA_023553655.1 of Myrmecobius fasciatus. Taxonomy (NCBI): domain Eukaryota; kingdom Metazoa; phylum Chordata; class Mammalia; order Dasyuromorphia; family Myrmecobiidae; genus Myrmecobius; species Myrmecobius fasciatus. The sequence goes on along the minus strand of JAJPUD010000166.1, from coordinate 95,445 downwards.
GCTCTTAATGCAGTGCTTGGTATGCTTGGTAATAATTGCTTGTTGACTTAGACCAAATAGATAAAACATCCACAGAAGCATTAATAACCATACATTTGTAAAGCTGTTTGCTACATATAGAACACTCTCAAATACATTATTTCATTTGATCTTTAAGGTACAAGTGAGTAGTTAGGCTGGTAGTATTATCATAGTTTTGTAGATGGGGTAGTTTAGGCTCAGAAAAAAATGTTTGAGACATGGGATTGAGCCAAAATTAAAGTCATAAAACCTGGCTCTACAAGACCACCTAACTTTGAGTCTGAAGTTTTAGCTGAGGTGATGAGATATACATGTATGAAACAAAGAAAATAAACAATAACATAAAACAGAGTGCCAGAATGAAAGAATATTTATCTGCAAAAATGATAGGACTGGAGGCAGCTAGGTGGTGCAGTAGATAGAGCACCAGCCCTGAAGTCAGGAGGACCTGAGTTCAAATGTGACCTCAGACACTTAACACTTTCTAGCTGTGTGACCCTGGGCAAGTCACTTAACTTCAATTGCCTAAGCAAAAAAAAAAATGATAGGACTGACTATTCTGTGGACTAAGGGTTCCCTCCCAAATTTCTTCCTATCTCACAACTACCATTTCCAATGTGACTTCGGAAGTGTCCTTACTTCAATGTTTCCATGCTTTTTGACACTTCCTTCCTTCTAATTATAATTGATTGCCTCATAAATCCATTTCATTTCTTTAAAAAAAATCACTTTATTTTTATATGGAAAGAACACCAAATAAAATGAGCACTTATATACACATAGTGGAACCAGAAAAAAAATTTCATATCAAAGTTTAAGTGTCTGTTATGTAGTCTGCTTTTCTTTCTGAGCATAAATTGCTCTGTACTTTTCATATTTGTCATGTTTGCACTTCTCTCTGGACTTCCTTCCATTTTATGCATTTTTTAAAAAAAGATGTCACCCTGACCATCTTTTTATTTTTTGGCTATCCTATCCCTAATCCCACATACTCTCCTACTCTTAGCCCCCCTCCCCTCCTGGAAATAAAAAACGTTGAGTTTTTTTCATAATCAAGAAAAAGGAATTCCCTCACAGGCTATCCAAAATTCTGCAAATTTTGATCCAACATATTCAAAAAATATTAAGCTTATACTACTTGTTTTAGATACAAAGAAAAAACATGAAACAGCCTTTTTCCTTCAGAAGTCCATACTTTCATGGGTGGGAGACCACATAAGCAATCTATTAATTAATCAACAAGCATTACCACTTAAGCTCTTACTATGTGCCAGTCACTCAGTTAAATGTTGGATATACAAACACAAAAGCAAAAGTTCACTCTCACAAGGAGTTTATTTTAGCCACAAGCATAATAAATCCATCAACAATCATTTCCTAAGAGCCCAGCACCTTCCAGAAGCTTCTGCTTAACTCACAAGGAATCTGTTATTTGGAAAAAATGAGTCAAGAGACCAGGAGTTGAGTGACAATGAGCCGTGAGACCCTGAATAAATCATTTTGCCAGTTTAGCCTCGGTTTCACACAAGTAAAATAGAGATTATAATTTTAACACTTGTATTTTCTTCCTTGCAGAGTTGAGAAGAGATTTGTAAATTTTAAGACTACAAAATAGGGACTATTATCTCACACACAATATTCCATCTTCCATCTTCTTTCATCCTTTCCCATTTCCCCTCAGCCTTTTTTTACTGGCTGCACTGCAGACTTGGAATGCACTCTCACATTTCTCTACTTCTAAGAATCCCCTGTGTCCTTCAAAAGTCTTGACTATATTCTACTGCAAGTTCCCCCTTTCCCAGTCCCAAATTTACTTTTGATTTCACATATATTTTTAATATGCTTATTCATGCACATGCCTTTCCTGGATATATGAATGTAAGTTCCTTGTGGGCAAGGACCTTATTCCTACTTCTTGGTATAATGGCTAACTTATAGTAGGTGCTTAGTATGCTTGCTGATTTATTTTGATTTGTACTATATCCCACTAAGGAGAATTCAATATTCTTGCTGAACTGAAGCACCTGCCATCAAAGTCTGAGAAACCGATCAGTAGCCACTGGATCTGGTAGAAAAAAAAATTATATAGAATTATTGAATTATCAGTTCTTCCTTCTTACCACCCCAGTGTTCCTATCCTATTTCTCCAATATGACTGCTGAGCCTGCCTTCCATATATAGAATTAGCAATCACAACACTGCTTTTCCCCACCTTTCTGTAAATATGGGCTAACAACGGCACAGGTGCACTTTACCGACCTTTGAAAATAACAGCAATTGTGCTTAAACACTGCTTAGCAGCATTCATATCCTCTCTAACAGTCAAGAGCAATTGGACTGGCTGGCCTCCTGAAGGAAAGGGCAGGGGGAGAAGGGAGGCAAGTAGTATGAGAGCCGGAGGCCAGCTGGCTCTGCCCTTCTGGTCTCTGTAGTCCTGAAAGAACAGAAAGATCTGCCTAATCTTCTCCCTGAGGAAAAGCAGGAGGGAATTATGGATCCAGCACTGGGTTAAAGGCCTAAAGATCTGTTTTCATAAAGTCATGAGATATAGGACCAGAAGAGACTTTAACAATCTTATTAAAAAATCGTTTCCCCACTTCCTCACCTCCCAATCAAAATATATGATAGGTTTCAAAATCCAATCCTCTCACTTGACAGATGAAGAAACCAAAACCTGAGACTTCCCAACACCCACCTAAGGATTAAAGTGGCAACACCAATCATAGATAGGACTTAAAAACTGGAAATGGCCTAAAGTAATCCCTTATTTCACAGATGAGGAAAATAAGAATGATAGAAGTCAAGGGCTTTGCCCATAGTCACATTACTATTTCATAGGAGGTAGATTTAGAAATGGCAGGGACCTTCATTTTACAGAGCAGGAAATAAATACGGAGAGGGGACAAGAAAGACCTGGAATTCAAGCCCAGGTTCTTTGATTCTAAATCCAATTATCTAGTAGCTACCTTTCTAGTATCATCAGCTTTTATATATACATATATAAACTTTTTTGTTATTTTTTAAATTTTCAAAACATATTCATAGATAATTTTCAATATTCACTCCTGTAAAACCTTGTATTCCAATTTTTCCCCTCCCTTCCCCCATTCCCTTCCCCTAGAGAGCAAGTAATTCAATCTATGCTAAACATGTGCAGTTTTTCTATAGAGACCTAAACTTGGGCAAGTCACTTAAGCATACTCTGGATCTTCATTGCCTCTTGTATACAAGAAAGGAGTTGAACTAGATGGTGGCTTAGATGTCTTCCAAGTTTTATAATGCTCTCTGAAAATCTAAAGCACTAATTTATGGGATTGGAGAGTGGGGTGGGGATGGGGGGATAAAGGGAGTAGTTGGTGCACAAGGATGGACAGAGGGCAGGAGCAAGAACCTGAAAGTCCATGCAAGGTATAATGGATCTAGAGCTGCAAGGGACTTGAGATCACTCAATACAATAAACACACTTTACAGATGAAGAAATGGAAGTTGAAAGATAGAGTGCTGCATAAGTAGTAAGTGGCAGCTTTAGGACTTGAACTGGGGCTCTCCCAATTGAGCAGTCTTTGTAATACGCTATCACTAGACATAGAAAGCCAATTAATAAAGATCCAGAAGTAGGTGGAAGGAATGGGTGTCAGGACCAGAGAAAGGGGATAATGATGATGATGATATTAATAGCAGTAACTCCTGTTCTTGTGCTAGGGGAATTTCATATTCATTTAGATGCTCCATAAACTCCCTAACCTCCCAATTCATCCACCGCCTTAAAATTCCTTCACTCTGTTTTATCTATAGCAGTTCTCAGCTTCCCTAATTGGAGACTCTGACATGATTTCTTTATCCTTTAATCATTCTTCCTCTTCCTAAGCCAAATATCTTCCAAGATTATTATTCTCTTCAAAAAGTCTTTCCCTCTTTTCTACCTTCCCAAACCCATTATTCTATTACCTGTTCTGAAATCACCTTTCTCCCTCTGCAGTTTCATCCACTAACTAACCATTTCAACTCTACACTGTATTCTCTTCTCCAAAATCATTTCCCCTTTCTTGAATCTTCAATCTCTCCCAAACATGTTTCTTTCTCTTCTGTTCTCAAACATGCCCAAGTCTTCCCTTTTCTTAACAAATAAAGCAAAACAAAACAAAACCTACTTTCATTACCTACCCTCTCTTTAAGCTATTATCTAGTATCAGTCCCTATTCCCTTTCAATTATCTTGAAAAGGCTGTACCTGCTGGTCCACTTTATTGTCTCCTACTCTGTCCTCAACCTTTTGCACTTTGGCTTCCAGCCTTACCATTCAACTAAAATTGTTCTCTCAAATGTTATCAATGATCTCTTAATTAATAAATCTGATGGTCTTTTTTCATATATCATCTTTCTCAATCTATGTGCTGTATTTGCAACTGTTGGTCACTCTTCTCCTGGATACTCTTCCTTGAGTTTTCTTAACGCTACTGTCTCCTGATTCTCTTCTAGCTTGATGGTTAATTCTCTGTCCTTTAAAAGCTCATTATCCATCACATCTCATTAGTATTCCCCAAGGTTCTGCCTTCTCTTTTCTATCCATACTATGTCTCAGGAACTTCACTGGTTTCCATGTATTTAATTTTCATCTCTACACAGATTATATAGATACATATATTTCACAAGATCCAAACTCCTCCTTGAGCTTCAGTCTTACACTACCAGTTACCTATTGGACATTTCAACCTGAATATCCTAGAGATAGCTTAAAATCCCCTCTCCCCCTAACCTGCCTCTCTTCTAAATTTCCCTATTAAGTCAATAGCACCATCATCCCTCCAGATTATAACTTCACCATTATCCCTGACTCTCATGTGCTTGACAATGCACATTTATTTTGAGGGTTTTGTTTTCCTTTTTCTTTTAAATGGAGGAAGTAGGCTTATGGGAAATAAAATGAAAACTTAAAAAAATCACAATTTTATGCCTATACTGTATTTTTGTATACATACTTGTCATCTCTGTTGGAACATAAGGAACAAGTAGATTGTTTTAATCTTTCTATTTGTATTTCTGGCTCTTGGAACACAGTTTAATGAATATTTGATGGATATAGCACTTTATTTTTTTTAATTATAGCTTTTTACACATGGATAATTTTCAACATTCACCCTTACAAAATCTTGTGTTCTAATTTTTTCCCTCCCTTCCCTCAATCCCCTCCCCTAAAGGGCAAGTGATCCAATACATGTTAAACATGTGCAATTCTTCTATACATATTTCCACAAACGATATAGCATTTTAAACTTCCAAAAGCACTATCCTCACAACCACTTGAAGTAAAACAATGCAGAGGAAATTAAGACTCAGAAACATGGGAGTGAGTTGATCACATAAGTCAGAACTTGAGTCAGAACTCAATGTAGAAATCTTCCCGCTATACTCTATTGCCTCTTCGCTAAGAGTTGGGTGAGATCCCATTAAGAGTCTGCCAAAACGGATCAACTGCCCTACAGTAAGCACCTTATCTCCTCCACTCCACTCGATGCTAGCCACATTTGAGGCTCCTTGAGGCATAACACTTATGCAAGGAGTAGCAGTAGCTGCTAGGGTGTATACAACAGCTACTTAGCTGGCAAGCTCCTTAAACAGCCCTAAAAGACCACAAGGATATAGCAAAAATTGGCGTTTATAAAGTGCCTCCTCCCAAGAGCCCATGCTGTTTTTATATATGTTAACATTTGATACGTATGCCCTAATGTAAGTTTTGCACAATATTTTTTGCCATTATCTCATTGGATCTGCACACCAATCTGAGGTACTACAGATATTGCCAACCTCATTTTATAGATGAGGAAAGTTGTGTTACTTGCCCAAATCCACCAGATACTAAGTATCAAAAGTGGGATAAAAAGCCAGGACTACAGGTCCCTTCAAAATACAAACATCATCTTTCCACCTTTTCTCATAGTTCTTTGGAAGGGCAGAAGAAGTATCTATTTGTGATATTTCAAGTCAATTCAAATCATATCACTGAATAACTGCTATGTCAAAGGTGACAAAGGAAATAAATATTTGATGAATTTACTTGAATTATAAAACTTAAACTCTTAAGGGACTAGTGAACTAGTTGGAGAGTAGGCAATAATTTTTATTTTATTACCTGCACTATTATACATAAAGACAATTTTTAACATTCCTTGTTTGGGGCTGGCTTGTTTGTTTTTGAGTTTTAAATTCCAAATTTTGTCCCTCCCAACTATTTCTCCTCCCCCTTCCTTGAGATGGTAAGCAATCTGATATAGGTGATACATTTGCAATCATATAAATTATTACTAGTCATTTTGTGGAAGGAAGGAAAAAAGGAAAAAGAAGGAAGGAAAAGTTAAGGAGGGAAGAAAAGAGAGAGAGAGGGAAGGAAGGGAGGAAGGAAGAGAGGAAAGGGAAAACTATTATGCTTCAGTCTATTCAGACACAATCAGTTCCTTTTTTGGAGGTACAATGCATTTTTAGTCATGAATCCTTTGGGATTATCTTGGACCATTGTATTGATGAGAATAGCTAAATCATTTACAATTGTTCATTATACAATATTGCTATTGCTGTGTAAATTCTGTTCACTCTCTATCAATTCATCTAAGTCCAGGTTTTTATGAAATCATCCTGCTTGTCATTTCTTATGGTGTAATAATATTCCATTACATTCATATACCATGATTTGTTTAGTCATTCCTCAATTGATGAACATCTCAATTTCCAATTTTTTGCCACAATAAAAAGAGTTGCTATAAATATTTTTATGGAGCATACCCTTGGACCCAGCAGTGTTTCTATTAGGCTTATATCCCAAAGAGATCTTAAAGGAGGGAAAGGGCCCCACATGTGCAAGAATGTTTGTGGCAGCCCTTTTTGTAGCAGCTAGAAACTGGAAGCTGAGTGGATGCCCATCAATTAGAGAGTGGCTGAATAAATTATGGTATATGAATGTTATGGAATATTATTGTTCTGTAAGAAACGACCAGCAGGACGATTTCAGAGAGGCCTGGAGAGACTTGCATGAACTGATGCTGAGTGAAATGGGCAGGACCAGGAGATCATTATACACAGCAACAACAATACTATATGATGATCAACTCTGAAGGACGTGGTTCTCTCCAACAATGAAATGTTTCAAACCAGTTCCAATTGTTCAGTGAAGAAAGCCATATACACCCAGAGAGAGGGATATGAAATGTGGACCACAACATAACATTTTCATGCTCTCTATTGAGGTTTGCTTGCATTGTGTTTCCTTTATCTGATATTTCTTTCTTGTAGATATGATTTTTCTTGCACAACAAGATAAATGTGGAAATATGTATACATATATTCAATTTGTCAAGTATTTTATCATAATTAACATGTAGTGGATATCCTGCCATCTAAGGGAGGGGTGGGGACTAGGGGGGAAAATTTTTGTAACAGAAAGCTTTGTAAGGGTCAATGTCAAAGAATTATCCATACATATGTTTTGCAAATAAAAAGCTTTTCTGTAAGAAACGACCAGCAGGAACCTCCCCTCAAACCAACAAAATATGAAGCCTCTAGACTGATTCTGAAGCAGAAGGGTCCACAATATCCAGAGAACAACACGATTCTAGAAGAAGATACTCTGGAGGAACCTCAAGGCAGGTCTGTTTTGATGGGGCAGGGGGTGGCCTGCTGAGCCCGGACTGCAGCGCGGGGAGACCGGGGCAGGGAGCTGGAGCAGGGAGCTGGAACAGGAATCAGAACAGGAGTGGGAGCGTTGTGCTTTTCACACACCTGGGAGTCTTCTGCGGGCCTCTTGGAACAATTTGTCCTGATTGTGGGCAGGTGGTTTGGGGGGTCTGCCTTTTGAGGGGGATAGATTGTGAACCACTGAACCCCTGATGAGCATCGTAACTAGCTGCCATTACACAGCACCTTAAAGCAATCAATCAAACAACAGGTCTGATAAGCACCAGAAATAATTCAATCAGCGGAGCTGCCCAGCCCCTGACATAATTCAATCAGCAGAACTGCCCAGTTCCTGAAATAACTCAATCAGCAGAACTGCCCCAGGGCAAATTAAAGCAGCTGTCCCACCTTTACCCTGAACAGACCTCACACCTTTTAAAAAAAAAAATGAATAAAAAACCAAAAAGAGCTCTCACCATAGACAACTTTTATGGAGAGAGGGAAGAACAGACCTCAAATCCTGAGGCCCCTAAAGGTAAAGCAACTCCAGAAAAAGCCCCAAAGAGAGACATAAATTGGTCTCCATGCCACAAGGCTTTCTTTGAAGATTGCATAAAAAATCTTAGAAGAGAGTTAGAAGAAACATGGGGAAATGAAATGAGATCACTGCAAAATAAAATAGAAAAAATGGAAAAAGAATGCAATGAACAAAAAAATGTAATTGGTCAATTGCAAAAGGAACTAAAAACAGTAACTGAAGAAAATAAGACATTAAAAATTAGAATCGAACAATTGGAAATTAATGACTCATCAAGACTTCAAGAATCAGTTGAACAAAAACAAAAAAATGAAAAGATAGAGAAAAACATGAAATATCTCCTAGGAAAAACAACTGACCTGGAAAATAGATCTAGGAGAGACAATCTAAGGATTATAGGGCTTCCTGAAAGCCATGATGAAAAAAAGAACCTGGACACTATATTCCAGGAAATCATAAAAGAAAACTGCCCTGATATTTTACACCCAGAAGGCAAAATACTCCTTGAAACAATCCACCGATCACCTCCTGAAAGAAACCCAAAAATTAAGTCCCCCAGAAATATCGTGGCTAAATTCCAGAACTATCATACCAAGGAAAAGATATTACAAGAAGCCAGAAAGAAACAATTTAAATATCGGGGAGCTACAATTAGGATCACACAGGCCCTAGCAGCTTCTACTTTGAAGGATCAAAGGGCCTGGAATCAAATATTCCAAAGGGCAAAGGAACTTGGATTACAGCCAAGAATAAGTTACCCAGCTAGAATGAGCATTATCTTCCAGGGAAGAAGATGGTCATTCAATGATATAGGAGAATTTCACCTATTTCTACTGAAAAGACCAGAACTGAACAAAAAATTTGATCTACAAACACAGAACACAAGAGAAACATAAAAAGGTAACAAGAAAAAATAACTCTTGAGAACTATATTTATGTTATAGATACTTATAGAATGAGGGTTGATTTTATGAATCGATTATTACATTATGATTATGATATGATTACTGTGATTTTATGATTATTATCATGATTACTGTGATTTTATGATTATTATTATATGTTTATTGTGATTTTATGAATCTTATGATATGATAAACTGAAAAAGAAATTAGAGGTAGAAAAGGGATAACACTGGAAGAAGAGGAAAAGGAGGTAAAATAAGGGAAATTACATCACATGTAGAGGCAAAGAAAACCTATAATGATTGAGGGGAGAAAAGGGAGGGGAATGAGAATTGGGTTAATCTCCATCTCATCAGATTTGGCTCAGAGGGAATAATAGACGTACTTATAAGGAAACAGGAGGGAAAGGGGGGGAAAAGGGGGTGGGTGGGGCTCTAAAGGGGAAGGATTGTTTGAGGGAAGTGGTTTTCAAAAGCAAAATAGTAGGGAGGAGGGAAAGGGGATAAGAAAGAGAAAAGCATAAGCTAGGGTAAATAAGATGACAGGAAATACAGAATTAGTTATTTTAACTGTGAATGTGAATGGAATGAACTCTCCCTTAAAGCAGAAGCAGATAGCAGATTGGATTAAAAACCAGAATCCAACAATATGTTGTATACAAGAAACACATCTAAAACATAGAGATACATACAGGGTGAAGGTAAAAGGCTGGAGCAGAATCTATTATGCTTCAGGTGAACAAAAAAAAGCAGGGGTAGCAATCCTGATCTCAGACCAAGTAAAAGCAAAGATAGACTTAATTAAAAGAGACAAAGAAGGAAATTATATCTTCCTAAAGGGTACCATAGATGATGAAGCAATATCAATACTAAACATATATGCACCAAGTGGTATAGCATGGAAATTCCTAGAGGAAAGGTTCAGAGAGATGCAAGAAGAAATAGACAGCAAAACTATAATAGTGGGGGATCTCAACCTCCCTCTCTCAGAACTTGATAAATCAAACCACAAAATAAATAAGAAAGAAGTTAAGGAGGTAAACAAGAAACGACCAGCAGGATGATTTCAGAGAGGCCTGGAGAGACTTGCATGAACTGATGCTGAGCGAAACGAGCAGAACCAGGAGATCATTATACACAGCAACAACAGTATTACATGATGATCAATTCTGATGGACATGGCTCTCTGAAACAAAGAAATGTCTCAAACCAGTTCCAATTGTTCATTGAAGAAAACCAGATACATCCAGAGAGAGGGATGTGAAATGTGGACCACAACATAACATTTTCATGCTCTCTATTGAGGTTTGCTTGCATTGTGTTTCCTTTCTTTGATTTTCTTTTTTTTTTTTTTTTTCTTGTAGATAGGATTTTTCTTGCACAACTTGTCAAGTATTTCAACATTATTAACATGTAGTAGACTTCCTGCCATCTAGGGTAGGGGAGAGGCCTGGGGGTAAAATTTGTAATGGAAAGCTTTGTAAAGATCAATGCTGAGGAACTACCCATACATATGTTATACAAATAAAAAGCTTTAATTTAAAAAAAAAAAGTTTTGCAATAAACTAAAAAAAAAAAAAACAAATAAAAAACTTTAATAAAAAAAAAGAAATCAGCAAATGCTAAAAACTAGGGCTTAATTTATTGTTTTGTAAATTGTCATGACTTAACAAAGTGATAAAGATAATGTTAATAATGAGGATTAAAATTAGTATGTCAAAAAAAAATGACCCCAAATATCTGTCCCCAAAACCAATTTTTAAAAAACTGCTCTGTCCCCATATGACAGAGCTATTTCTCTTAAAATGTAATAAATAGTTTTCTTTAAAATATATATATATATATTTTTTGTGGAAATGTTATTTTCCTTTTTTTTTTTTTAAATCTTTGGAATACAAATTTAGTAGTAGTATTGCTGGATCAAAAGGATCAAATAGTTTTATAGCCCTTCGGACATAGCTCCTAATTGCTCTTCAGAATGGTTGGATTACTTTACAACTCCACTAACAATGCATTAATATCGAAGGTTTCCCACATGCCATTCAATATTTATTGTTTTCCTTTTCTGTCATATTAGCCAATCTGATAGATGTGAGGTAGTAGCTGTGAGTTGTTTTGATTTGCATTTCTCTAATCAATAGTGATTTAGAGCATTCTTTTCATATGACTACACACAGCTTTGATTTCTTTCTCTGAAATCTGCCTGTTCATATTCTTTGATCATTTATCAACTGGGGAATGACTTGTGTTCTTACAAATTTGACCCAGTTTACTATATAGTTGAGAAATGAGACTTTATTAGAGAGACATACTGTTAAAAAAAAAAATCGTTCAATTTTTTACTTTCCTTCTAATCTTGGCTACACTGGCTTGTGCAAAAACTTTTTTTTTTTGCTTAGGCAATTGGGGTTAAGTGACTTGCCCAGGGTCACATAGCTAGGAAGTGTCTGAGACCAGATTTGAACTCAGGTCTTCCTGACTTCAGGGGTGGTGCTCTAACCACTGCGCCACCTAGCTGCCCCTTGTGCAAAAACTTTTTAATTTTAAATAATCAAAATTATCCTTTTTACATTTTGTAGTGCTCTCTGTATCTTGTTTGGTCCTAAGTTCTTCATACAGATTTAACAGGTAAATTATTCCATGCTCTCCATATTTTTGGTAGAATACAAGTACCCATTTTGACCTTGTCTTGGCATATGGTGTGAGATGTTAATGTATACCTAGTTTCTGCCATACTGTTTTTCTAATTTTCCCAGAAGTCAAATAATGAGTTTTTGTCCCCCAAGTTTGGATCTTTGGGTTTATCAAACACAAAATTACTATGGTCACTGTCTACTATATCTTGTGGTACCTAATCGATTCAACTGATTTTTCTTTCTTAGCCAGTACCAGATTTTTTTGAATTAACACTTTATAATACAGTTTTGAGATGTGGTATAGCTCAGCCACTTTCCTTCATATTTTTCCCCTTTGACGTTCTTAATCTTTTGTCCTTCCAGATAAATGGTTATTTTTTTTAGTTCTATAAAATAATTTTTTGGCGGCTTGATTAGCATGGCAAAATTGGTAGAATTGTCATTTTAAAAATTATATTGACTCAGTCTATCCATGAGTGGGCATCAGTCTACCCAATTGTTCAGACTGAACAATTTGTGTGAAAAGTGTTTTATAACTGTGTTTATATAGTTTCTGGGTTTGTCTTGGTAGGTATAATTGTAAGTAATTCATATTTCTACAGTTATTTTAAGTGGAATTGCTGTACCTTGCTGCTTCACTTTGTAATATACAGAAATGTTGATGACAATTTTATTTTCTGTAATTTTGCTAAAGTTGTTATTTTGATTAATTAGCTGACTGATGATTCTCTTAAATATGCCATCAAATCATTAACAAAAAGTGAGTTTTCTTTTTTTTTTTTGCTTTTTCTGAGGCAATTGGGGTTAAGTGACTTGCCTAGGGTCACACAGCTAGGACATGTCTGAGACCAGATTTGAACTCAGGTCCTCCTGACTTCAGGGCTGGTGCTCTAACCATTTCGCCACCTAGCTGCCCCATGAGTTTTCTTTACTATTTAAATTTCTTCAATTTCTTTTTCTTATTGCTATAGCTAAGCATTTCTAGTATATTACTGAATAATAGTAGTGATACTGGGCATCCTTGCTTCACTTCTGATCCAATTAGGAAGGTTTCCAGTTTATTTCCATTATAGATAATGCTTGCTGATGGTTTTAAATAGATATCATTTAAAGGAAAGTTCTATTTATTTCTATGTTCTGTGATATTTTGACAAAAGCTTTTTTTTTGCATCTATTAATAACAATTTCTATTGATTTTGTTATTTATATGGTCAGTTATGCTGGTAGTTTTCCTAATATTGAACCAGCTCTACATTTCTGATATAAATCCTAATCATAGTGTATATCCTTATGATATATTGCTATTATCTCCTTGCTAATATTTCAAAATTCTTAGGCAAAGCTTTTTTTTTTTTAATTAAAGCTTTTTATTTGTGTAACATATGTATGGGTAGTTCCCCAGCATTGATCTTTACAAAGCTTTCCATTACAAATTTTACCCCCAGTCCCCTCCCCTCCCCCAGATGGCAGAAAGTCCACTACATGTTAATAATGTTGAAATGCTTGAGAAGTTATGCAAGAAAAATCCTATCTACAAGAAAAAAAAAAAAAAGAATCAGAGAAAGGCAACACAATGCAAGCAAGTATCAATAGAGAGCATGAAAATGTTACATTGTGGTCCATATTTCATATCCCTCTCTCTGGGTGTATATGGTTTTCTTCAGTGAACAATTGGAACTGGTTTGAGATAATTCTTTGTTGCAGAGAGCCATGTCCATCAGAATTGATCATCATGTAATACTGTTGTTGCCGTGTATGATGATCTCCTGGTTCTGCTCGTTTCACTCAGCATCAGTTCATGCAAGTCCCTCCAGGCCTCTCTGAAATCGTCCTGCTGGTCGTTTCTTACAGAGCAATAATATTCCATAACATTCATATACCATAATTTATTCAGCCACTCTCCAATTGATGGGCATCCCTTCAGTTTCCAGTCTCTAGCCACTACAAAAAGGGCTGCCACAAACATTCTTTTAAGCAAAGATTTCTGAGGTCCCTTTCAACTCTGAAGTTCTGGGATTTCAACAAAAGGAACACTTGGATGAAAACATAATTACACTGTCACAGTATTAGGCAATCATATGGTAAATCTGAATGGCTGATATGCAGAAACAGTAGAGCATTAATATTCAACCGTGAGGTTCTATCAGGACCCATAATGCAAACTAATACTATATCTAGAATTGTAATGAGGGAACCTTTGGGCATACAGGAAAATTAAGACAAATACCTGGCATAACCTTGTTTTTCTACAAGCTGGGGATAACACCATCAATTAAACTATCCTAAGCAGAATGTCATCCCTGGAGGCACAGAAATCACAAAGTTGTAGCCAAAAAAGAAGCTGGAGGGATCATCCCAGTTGGACATTATAATGAGAAAAATGATTCTTTCTCTTATTAATAACCAATAGGTGAATTATGACTAAGGTTTTTCTCCTTCCCATTTTCTCATTCAGAAATCAGCCCCTTTACATTCTCCAGCCAGCCTCTGAAGGGCAGGACTGATAATAATATGAAATATTGGGCAAGATGCACCCAACTAGGAAAACTCAAATCTGAAAAGTTAAAGAAATTCTAGTTTAGATGAATTAGTGGATTCTGGGCCATTGTCTTTTATTCAGACATGTCTGGATGGAAGTGGATTTCCCTTTTTGTTTAAATTATCCTAGACAGGGTAGTATGGGTATAGATAAGTTTTTCTGTCCAAGATCAAGTTATCAGCCATGGTCCCCAGACCCTCATTAAAATAAACCCACCTCTCACTATAATATTCATTTTCTAATTGCTTGCTAATCAATTAAAGCTGATTTCTACTCTCACAAACACAAACTCTTCCAAGGGCATATAAGCACTGAGTGGGTTCCAAGGGGGTCTTAGGTTTAGGAGAGACAGACAAATGACCCTTTTATTATTTATCTGCAAGCCATAATCAACAAAATGATTGTTAATTACCCAGAAATTGTCCCTTGAATTTTTTATACATCACAATAGCCTAGTTGATAAAGCCTTAGGTTTGCAGTCAGGAAGGTCTGGATTTGGATCCTGCCTAACTCACTAATTTTGTGACTCTAAGCAAGTAGTTCAATCTCTTTCAGGCTGTTTCCTCATCTGCAAAATAGAGGTAATAATAGAATCTGTCTCAGAGTTTCTGTGAGGATCAAATGACATACAAAAGCTAACTTCCTGTTGGAAGAGATTTATTAATAACAGATCACACAAATGACATTTCTGTCCTAAGGAGCATCTGAAAGCCCTCTGGTTATTCCCAAAGGTATATGCAAAACATTTTGCAAAGTTTAAGACAATATATAAATGTCAGTTATTATCTTTTCCAATTCATTCAAGTTTAAAGACGGTGAAACTGAAGGAGTGATCAGAAAGTGGTAATTGTTCCCTTTTCCAGGATAAGTTAATGACAGAATTATGACTGGAACCCAAGCCTCTTCTCTCCCCAAGAATGACAGACTTGCTAGTCAGATATCACAAACATACATCTAAAAAAGTGAGATGATTCCGTATTTTTTCCATTTTTTTGCATTCCAAATTCTCTTCCTCCAGTCTCTCATTTATTGAGAAAACAAGCAATATGACTTTAATTTTTTTTTTTTTTAAGAACTGAATAAAAATAAAGGCAGAGTCCCTTGATGCCAGTAGGGAAAAATAAAGTTTCTTTGTTTTTACTGAGACTATTCATAAAGTTTCTAGATCCAATTTTTGTTTGCATTTCATATTCAAACACAAGGGGCCTGTTTTATTTGGGGGAAGTGAAGTGGAGAGAATCCATCTTTATCCCAAGAAAAATTTGCAAATGAGTTAAACATACATTTTGTCAAACTGACATTTTATTAAGATACTTAATGAAACTTCCCAGACTTTTGGGGATAACCCGAGAGCTTTCAGGACGGTGCTTGGGACAGGAATGTCATTTTATTAAACAAAATATGTATGCATATTCTGTAAAATTCTCTCCCAATAGGAAACTAGCTTTTGTATAACTGTGACCAGACGACCTACCATTCCCTTCAACATGGGAGGCTGGAGGCTAGCTAGAGGTGCCAAGTTCAGATCTATGAAGGGAAATCTATTATTTCTAATCTAATTAAAGGGAGGACTTCTGGGAAAAAAAAAAAAAGCAAGTTCTTGTTATGGTTACCTTTTATGTTAAATTACAAGTAACTGTGTTTGTAAATATGGTCTTCAAAGATCTGGGATCTCAGATACACTTTAGTGGTGCTTTCTATTAATAATAATCTTTTATCTCAATACTTTAATTTTGTTCTCTTGGTAGGTTGTTCTGTATCTGTTTTCTTCTTATTCTAACTGGTTTTTCTGAGGACGACTTAAACACATAAAAATAAAGCACAAAACTAGCTATGGCTACATACTGTGATGGAAAAACAAGGCTGCAGTTAAGAGTCTACATTTCAATGCAAGCTGTGGGGCTTATTATCTATGTGATCTTACAGAAGTAATTTCACCACGACTGGCCTCAGTTTCCTTATCTGAAAAATGAAGATTATGGACTAAATGATCTCTGAGATCTCATCTAGTAGTACCCTACAATTCAAAATATGATAAAATATTAGGAGGTAAATACAAGTCAAAACTGGGAGGGATGAGTCAACATTTAAAAACATTTATTTAAGGTCATACCATGCATGATTTGGGGAATAATACCAAAAAGAAATAATAGAATATGGGAAGGAGTAAGTACAAAGCACCAAAAAAATTAGATGAAAGAAAAATCACAATTAGTTAGAAGGGTGCAAGATATCTTAATGGCAGATGACATCTGAATTTTTGGGGTTTGAATATTTGACCTAGAATACTCCCCCCCCCCGAACCCAAGCAATTGGGGTTAAGTGACTTGCTCAGGGTCACAAAGCTTTAAGTGTCTGAGATCATATTTGAACTCGGGTCCTCTTGATTTCAGGGCTCTATCCACTATACCAACTAGCTACCCCTCAGATACTTTTTTTTAAGATTTTCTTTTTGCCACTATCTTATTAGAGATCTATTCGTCCTGCAGACAAGCTGCACATGTCATAATTCTGTCTTCACTGCTTGAGGCTGTCTTGAAGTTTAAGTTCCCTAGATAAAGTTTTTCCTTCTAGCAGTATTCCCACCCCCACCCCCCCAAAAAAAGAATTAGCCACAAAGGACAAAGAGATGACCAAAAGGTGGAGAGAAAAGGAAAAAACACATGAAAAGAAAAGGAAAATATGTGCAAAATAAAAATTTATTTGAATGAATGAATAAAAAAATTTATTAAGCACTTACTATGTGTAAGGCACTGTGCTAATGGGGATATGCAGAAAAAGTAAGATAGTTCCTGCTTTTGAGGAACTCATATTCTAATGGGGGAGAAAATGCATAGGGGATTTCAGCTTCAAGTCATATGGAAAAACCCAACAGACCTCAGGAGAGATTGTTAAACAAGTTTTAGAGGCATTTCAATGAGTTATTGGGTCAGAGAGAAATTATTCATGTACATAAAATATTTAACATTTCTTCATAAAAATTAAATTAAAAAAAGTTATACAATAAAACAGAAAGTAAAATGGACAGGAATGAGTTTGACAACCTCTAAATAAATGAATGAATTTAGGGTTTGTCTTTCACATTAATTGCTCTAATAAAATGATATCCATTTCTGGTGTTGAGTCATTTGAAAGTGCCAAGAACTTTCTCTTTGGGGTCTTTGATGGCTTCATCTGTAGTCCCTGCAGGGGCAGTTGCCAGACTACATCTCCATAAGGACTCCCCAGGATGATGGCTGTGGATACCAGGTCACAGGTACTGTTATTCCCAAAGCTTCAAGAATTGTTTCCATTAGTTCTGAGGAAATATGGCAGTATGTTTTGACTTGTCTGGAATAAGCTGCTTCATCTTCTCCCACCTCAGCGGTTCTTTGCTGTTTTAAGTAAATGAAAAATATGTTAGTAAATAAAATGTTAAAGAAAAAAAAAAAGTCTCTGGTGTGTGTGTGTGTGAAAACAAGGGGGAATAAAAGCTTCTGATTACAATTAATCATTCGGCTCTATCCATGGCCCTGCTCTCCCATTATCTCCCTCTATCAAAAAACAACTTGAATGTGGGACAGACAGACAGAGAAAAAGAGAAAGAGTGGGGAATAGAGGGAGGGAGGGAGGAAAGAAGGGGGGGAGAGAACTTAAGACAAGTGCTAGCTAAAATGTCTAAGCAAACTATGTATTCATCATGCATTGATATAGGTCACAAAAACAACTGCATGAAAAATTCAGCAATACTGATTAACAAGTACTGTGTTCGAGGAATTATGCTAGATATTGGAAATACCATTTCTGCCCTCAAAGAGCTTACTTTTAACTGGGTAGATTCCCAAGTATACAGGTAAAAATAATTAGGATAAAATTTGAAGAGGGACAGAAAGAATTTTCATTCTGTCAATTTCTTCTACCAATATACTCTCAAGATAGGTAAGATCAGGGCTAAAAATCCACCTTGGTCTCTCCACAAGAACAGCAAGAAAATATTCTATATCAGTCAGTCAAGATGAATTTATTTAAGAGCCTGTTATGGTAATAGAGCAAAGTGATGGAGTTATGAAGAAAAGCAATCAACAATCCCCTTCTCAAGTAGATCACAGTCTAATACTGAATGCTAAATGTCAAATAAAAGTTCATATTTTATCCCTGAGTCAACAGGGAACTAGAGGAACTTTTTGACCAAAAGAGAAAAATGGCTTAAGATAGGGTGTTTTAGGAATATCAATTTATGTTTATTTGTTTTTCTGTAGTAAGTTTATTTTTAATACACATTGCTTTATGAATCATGTTGGGACAGAAAAATTGGAGCAGAAGGGAAAAACCATGGAGAGATTAAAAAAAAAAAAAGTGAACATAGCATGCGTTAATTTACATTCAGTCTCCTTAAATCTTTTTCTGAATGTAGATGGCATTTTCTGTCCAAAGTCTATTGTGATCACTTTGGATCACTGAACCTCTGAGAAGAACCAAGTCTTTCATAGGTGATCATCACACATTCTTGCTGTTACTGTGTACAATTTCTGGTTCTGCTTGTTTTGCTCAGCAGCAATTCATGTAAATCTTTCCAGGACTTTCTATAATCAGCTTGTTCATCAATTTTTGTAGAACAATAACTTTAGGAATATCAACTTGGCATCTCTAAGGTAAATGGATTAAAGGAGGTAGAGATTAGATACGAGGTGAAGAGACTTTCACAATAATGCAAAGGAGAGATGATGAGGGCCATAATTAGAGAAATTCTCAAATGAATAGACTTAAGTGGATGGATGTAAAAAATGCCAAAGAGGTGAAAATTATCAGATTTGTTTTAGATTTGTCTTCTAGATGACTCTATGGTTTTGGGAGCATAACCAAGTAGATATGGCACTGGATTGGAAGTCAAAAAGACTTGGGGTTAAATCTAGGCTCAAATATTTACTAGTTATGTGACCAAATTGGTCATGAAGCATTTATGAAAAGCTTTAATTCAATTCTAAGATCCATTTCAATTCTAAATCTATGATCCTATGGTAAAGTCTTGAATTAAATACACAGAAACAAACAAAATTCTTATTTACACGTTACTCTAAGAGTCACAAAGAGATTTGCTTCCTTCTATCACTCAAAGTCTATGATTCACATCTCTAGATGTCACCACTTAAAAAACTATTTTCCTGGTCATCACCTCACCCCTCAATTTCATTTTTTAAAAATGCATCTATCTATATAGTTACATTTACATTCTTCTATATTAGAGTTAATTTTACTTTTATATTATTCTTAACTCTCCTCCCCAACATCCTTCCCAAGTTTTGAGCTTTTTTGGGGAGAACAGAGACAGTTTTACTCATTTTGCCTCATCATTCAGCACACAAAAGCTCTGTCTATTTAATTTACTGGATGCCTAAGAATCAGAAAAGACTAGGGTAATAATTAGTTCATTTCACTGTTATCTCCTTGAGAGCAGGAACTGTTTTTATCTTTTCTTTTAGTTTCAGCAGTTAGCACAATAACTAGGTATACAGAAACCACTAAATAAATGCTAACTCTCCTACAGTGATTTAAAAGTGTCACAGAAGTACAAACTTTGAGATAGGTAGTCCAAATACAAGTGAAACAACTTGCTTCTTATTACATATTATATAGCAGGCAGCTCTTGAACCAGTATGAGCATTTCACTCTTCTGGTCAAAAAGTTCCACTGGCTCCCTATTGCCTCAGGGATAAAATATAAACTTTTATTTGACATTTGCTACTCAGTATTAAGACTGTGATCTACTTGACTGCCTTTCTCCAAAACCCCAACACCCTGCTGCCTGGGGCTCGGCCCGTCCCAATCTTGACATCAAATTAGTGACAGAGCCAGAGGTTCTTTTCTATAAACCCAGCATTTGTTTCCATGATAAATCATATTTCCATTTTTACTTGGCTGTATCATACTAGTTCCTGCACCCTTTACTTTTAGAGTAATGAGAGCTGGAACAAAGTATGTGATTGGGAAATGCAGGTACATTTCAAGCGGTTAAAAAGTGACAGGCACCTGAGTGATGTGTTGATTTGTAAACTTAAGTTTAACAAGAACAAACCAGGAAGAAGGAGTAAAAAAAGAAAAGCAAATAACCAACTGTTGAACTTCATAGCCCTGGGAATAATTTTATAGAACTCTAGATCATGGAACTGGATGTTTACATTAGCACTTTTCCTAAGGCAGCTCAAAGCATAACTTAATATGTTAATTTTCATGGAATTTTAATGACACTCTGTTCCTTCCATCTATTCCATCTAGTGAGGAGCAACTTGACAAAGTGAGATAAGTCACTTAGTTTACAGATCAAGACCTGGATCCTAGTTCTAGTTTCTGAACTTTATTAGGCCCACGGAACTAAATAAGTCATCTTTAAATATAACCTAACTCCCAGGGAACTCCTAGATTACAAATAGCATTGCCTATAAATTTAATTTATTTGCTTTATAGAAAGGAAAAAAAAATAAACAATCACTAATTTCGTGGTAACTACAGTCATGACATTAAAAGAATGTAGACAATAAAAAGCAGAGATATCATCTTGCTGATAAAGGTCTGAATAGTCAAAGCTGTGGTTTTCCAGTAGCAATGTATGGCTGTGAGAGTTATATTATAAGGAAAGCTGAGAGCCACAGAATTGATACTTTCAAATTATGGTGCTGGAGAAGACTTCTGAGAGTCCCTTGGACAGTTAGGAGATCAAATCAGTCAGTACTTACAGACATTAATTCAGGTTATTCACTGGAAGTCAAATGCTGAAGCTGAAGCTTAAATACTCTGGTTCCATAAGAAGAAGAGGGGATTCATTGGAAAAGACCCTAATGTTCGGAAATATTGAAGGTAAAAGGAAAAGAGGAACTCAGCATAGGTGAATCTAAATAAGGAATTTTCACCCCCTCAGAAGCTCAGGAATCCAGGTTAAGAGTCTGGGGGGGAGGAGGGGGAGGAAGGTAGAGGCTGGAGCATGGCTTAAAGATGGGCCAGTGAGAGCTAGTTTGTTTGTGCATATCTATAAAAAAGTTGGTTGTTATTCACTGGGGATGGGCTAAACATATCTGTGATATATGAATGAAACAAAATATTTTTACTCTGTAAGAAACAGCCAATACAAATAATTTAAGAAAAACACAAGATTTATGTCAACTGATATAAACAGAACCAGGAAAATAATAAGCATGATGAAAACAAAAATATATACAGAAAGAACAAAAAACACTGATTCTGAATATTTTATAATTATAATGACCAAATTTTGTCCTGGAAAAGAACAAAGGAAACTCTTTCCCTTTCCTTTTTGTAGAAGTAGAGAAGTGTAGCTATGGAATATTGTATGCATGATCAGGCATAGTTGATATATTATATTTCATATATAATATATTTTAGAACTTCTTTGTTTTCTTTTTTAATTTTAAGTATGAGGGACAAATGGGTCACTGAATAGGAAAAAAGGGATATATTTAAAAATGACTGATATAAAAATTAAAGAGCAACAAAAATAGATTATTTTGAGTTTATCAAAAGATATTAAGCCTTAGTTAAGGGATACAACCTCAATTATAACACTATTTCTTATGTAAAAATATTATTCAACTTAGAGAGTCCTTAAAAGGCCCTGCCACCAAGTCTGTGTTTCAGTACATAAAGTTGGCTTGATCAAAACACCCCAAAAATGACTAGCTCAGCTTATGTCACATTCTTCTTCCCAATAACTTTGGTTGGGAAGTGACAAGCTATGAACTGGATCCAATTCAAGATGACTATACTTTTACTGTAAGAGTTGGGTAACTTTAGAGGTTGAACAGTCTCTTATCCTACTGGGGGAATGACACATTATTACAACATGGAATGACTAAAAGAGGAAAGAGACTATATTAATCTTCAAACTTATAAATGGTGGGAAAGGGATCAAGGGTGAGGGGGTCAGAGAAATCAATGAGTTTTGCTGATAGGTGTTATTTAATTTTTTAAAAAGATGCCTATTTATTTAACCATCGGAACAATTACAATAGCTTTTCAAGTTTTAATATGTTCACAATCAGATCTGGGAGAACAGCCAAATTCAATTAAGACAACAGGGCTCAGGAATAAAAATAATAAGATGAGGGTCACAGGAGGTCATCAAGGTGAAAGAGGCTTCTGCTATTTCTATAGTCAAATTATAAGGCTCTGGGACTGCAACTGGAAGCATTTATGAATACTGAATCAGACCCAAACCGAAAAACAAAAACTGCTCTCAGGGTTTTCTAGAGAGGGCAGAATAAGTAGAACTGCTGGGCCACTAGGCTGAGGATTGTGAAAGCAGAGCAAAGACCAGAGTTCATAAAGCACTCTGAATCCTATCTACCCTTCCTATTCTTGCTCAATTCTGACCCCCTTCAAAAAGCCTTCTGTGTCAACTGAAGAATTCAGTGACCTTCATCTCTAAAGCACATCAAGCCCTCCTTCTCAAATGCACCTTTCATCATTTAGTCATGAATACAAACCATTTGATACTGTCATCTGGTCACAAATGTATATATTCTCTCCCCCAATTCACAATGGTCCTTTAGGTGCTCAGCTTCTTAAACTGTAGTTCACAACCTCATGTGGTATCCTATAAATGAATATCGAGGTTGTGAAATTATGGTTTATTATCAGTAACTGTATACCTGTTTCACTGTAAAATTTTCTCAGGCAAAAAGGGGCTGCAAGTGGAAAAAGTTTTAAGGGTATGTATCACATCTTTTAAGACATGTTTTTCATAGATGTCAGCACCATGGCCAGCACAGTGATAGGTGTAAGTATCATGCCTAAGAGTAGCAGGAGTTATTAGAACATCTAGGAGATACTGGAGATATTCTTGTCTAAGAGAGAACAGTCAGGTCTCCTAGTCCAGCAACTTCATTTGAGGAAACCAAGACCCAGAGAAATGAAATAGTTTTCCTAAGGTCACACAAGCAGTAAGAAGCACAGTTAAATATCTGAACCTGGGTTTCAAGTCTAGTGCTCTTTCTAGCTCATCAAGCTGTCTCCCCCAAAAGTTGTCCAGGATGATACTGAACATATTCTCATATTTAAAACCAGACAGACAGGAGAAGCTAGATGATGGAATGGATAGAGCATAAGACCCTGGAGGCAGGAGGACCTGAGTTCACATTCATCTTCAGACACTTAATAGCTCTTAGAAGTGGAAAGTAATCCTTAGCTTACAGCAGGGCTGTAACAATATAGTAAAAAAAAAGAAAAATCTAGGTTATTTATAGTTTCAGGGATATCCCAATCAAATTACAAAGGATTTTTTTTTTCTTGAAATAGACAAAATGATATCAAAATTCACTTGAAAGAACTAAGATTTTAAGAAAAAAGTGAAAAGAGTATGCATCAAAGAGATATGTCATTACTAGGCTTCAAGTTATATTATAAAATATTAGTTATTAAAACTACTTCATACTGGTCAGCAAAAAAAAAAAAAGTAGATTGGGGAAAACAAAACTAAATGATCAAGAAACAGAAGAAAATGGAAATAGCAGCCAAATAGTTTATAAAACTAATAATAATTTTATGAGAAGAATTTTCATTTCAATAAAACTTGCTGAAGAAACTCAAAAGTACTTTAGCAGAAATTAGATTTAGATCAACATCTTATATACAATAATCTCTAAATAGATATCTGTGTATAGATACATATATATATGTATATATACATATATATGTATATATATGTATGTGTGTGCATGTATATATATGCATGTGTGCATGCATTTAATGCAATATCATGAAAAGAAAAAATTTAAAGAGAACACAAGCATCTTTCCATTATGGCAAAAGAGAAAATTTTTAACTAAATAAACAATAGAGGATACAACAAAAGATAAAATGGATAATTTTTACTATGTAAAACTTATAGCATTTTTCATGAATAAAACGCAAAGTTGGAATTTAATGAGTATAATGTATTTAATGAGTATAATGTATTTAATGGAATATAATGAGTAATATTTCACATAAAACATCACTCATAAAAGCATAATATCCAAAACATGTGAAGAACAGATTAAAAACTTGTAACATTAAGAGCTGTGCCCAGTAACACAAGGGGATAAAAATGAAAAATTTAAATTTAAAAAATTTAAGTTTTCAAATGAAGAACTGCAAACTATACATGACCACATGAAAACATGCTCTATAACACAAAGAATAAAAGAAAAGTACATTTAAAAAATTCTAAAGTTTCACTTATACTCCCCAAATTGGGAAAGATGGGAATCATGAACATCAAGTACTGGCAATCTGCTGGCTTCAAGTCCCTTTCCACTTAAATCTAATTTTCCTTCGGCCACTAAAGTGATTTACCTAAAGATCTGATCATGTCTCTCACACACACCATCAATAAATTTCTGTAGCTCCTTATCACCCTAGGATTGAAAACAAAATCTTCTATCTGGCATTCAAAGCCCTTCCTAATCTACCTTTTGTCTTCCCACATTTTATTCCCTTCCACATATTCTTCAATTCAGTGACACGGATCTCCAGGCTGTTCCATAAACAAGAAAAGTCTATCTCTTCACTGTGGAGCATATTTTCTGGCTGCCCCCATGTCTGGAAGGTTCTCCCTGCTCATTTCTACTTTCTGAGTTCCCCTGCTTCCTTAAAATTCCAACTAACATTCCATCTTCCAAAGGATGCCTTCCCCAGCCCATCTTAGTTCTAGTGTCTTCCCTTAAGTATTTCCTATTTATCCATTTACATATCTGTTTGCTTGTTTCTCCCATTGGATTGAGAACTTCTTCAAGGAAAAGAACTGCCTTTTGCCTCTTTTTGTGTCCCTAATGCTTAGCACCCTGCTCAAATGCTTCCTACCTATAAATTAGAAAGGCAAGTGACCTAAGCTTTGAAGGACTCCAGACTAATAATGATCGACACATTCAGGATAGTCACTAAGACTTTTCAAAGCTTGTCATCTTCAGCCTTGAATGCTTCCACCCAAAAAATATTCAATTAAACTGAATCTGGGCAATGAGTAGCATGAGGTGGGCACAAACTCAGACCTAGCCTCAGCAGACACACAGAGCCTTACAACAGAAAAGTGCAATTACATTATTATTATTGTTAATTAATAACTGCAACTATAATGTTGCAATATTAAGCAATTAATATTAATCCTGCATAAAACCCCTGCCCAAAAGATACCTTAAAATGAACATATTCAATTTGCAAAACATTCAGATAACTTATGTGCATAAAAAAGACCCCAAATCAAAAGCAATAGATGTGATCAACCTAAAATTAACATTCAGTATGCAATTCATTCAGATAACTTATGTGCATGATGTAAAAGGCCCCAAATCAGAAACAATAGATGTGGACAACACATGTAACATCCAGAGCATCCTAGCAGTTATAGTGGGGCACCCTATTTCTATAAATTTCCCCAAGAATTTGTCTCCATCTCCTGTGACTAATTTGTGGAAACAGCAATCAAACGCAGTGTCTTAGATTGAACAACAAAACTGAACTCTTGCTTAGCTCTGGCTCTGCTCGCCTGTGTACCCTTCCTTGAGTAAGTACTTCTGTCAGTTCATCTGTACCATGGAGGCAGGCTAGGTTGGTAAGGCAGATAAATGATGTTCAGGGCCCCTTCATATGCTCTCTTTTATGATTATTGTTATCTTGTCTCCTCAAAGATAAGTATCTCACTATAGCTCCATGCAGTCTGTCAGACCTGCTTCTTTGATGGTCTATCTCTCTCTTCCTCTCCCAGCCCAGCTCATTTCAGGTTAATTTCCTATGTTTTATCAGCCTATCTCCCTAACCCCTTGGGGAAGTAGAATCCACACATTAAAACTCTTCTGAGCCTCTCAGGATGGATTTGCTATGGTCTTCTGCTCAGGAAGGGTATTAGCAGCAATTAGGAGCCTGGACAGAAGCCATGAATTGTGAGGTATCCTGAAGAGGAGAAACCCATTTCATTCCATTTAAACCAATTTGCCCTGTCCAGATGACTAGCTAATGAGCCAAATGAGTTACTCGGGGTCATTGATACAGCTTTCCAAATCAAGTTACCAAACTGGTTTTAAAACCACTTCAAAGGGGAGTCCTTGACTGTTACAAATGAGGACAACTTGCTTAGCCATATGGACAGGATTTGAGTTTCTGTCATCTTCTTTGTGACCAATTTTGCATGGTGAATGAGAGAGAAAAATAGTATTTTTGAAAAATTATTGCTATTACTATTTCATCTCCCATGCTCCATGTTCTATCCACTTTCCATGATTCAGAGAACCAAAGGCACAGGGAACATCTTTCTCTCTTTTAACAATATATGTTGATGAGATGATTCAGACCAGTTCCAATGATTTTGTGATGAAGAGAGCCATCTACACCCATAGAGAGCACTGTGGGAACTGAGTGTGGATCACAACATATTTTTCTTTCTTTTGTTGACATTTGCTTGCATTTTGTTTTGTTTTTTTTTTCTTTTTGATGTGATTTTTCTTGTGCAGCACGATAACTGTATAAATGTGTACATATATTGGATTTAATATACATATTTTAACATATTTAACATATATTGAATTACTTGCCATCTAGGAGAGGGAAAAATTTGTAACACAATATTGCAGGTATGTTATTGAAAAACTATCCATGCATATGTTTTGAAAATAAAAAGCTTTAATAAAAAATCATATATGTTGGCTAAATGAATGAATCACAGTACTCTAGTCCTCCATTGGATGGCTTTTCCAATTCAAATAATACTTATTTGAGGGGAGCTAGGTGGAGCAATGGATAGAGCACCAGCCCTTTAGTCAGGACGACCTGAGTCCAAATCTGGCTTCAGATACTTAATACTTCCGAGCTGTGTGACCCTGGACAAGTCACTTAACTCCAACTGCCTCAGGGGAAAAAAAAGTTGTGAGGCAAATAATACTTGTTTATCCAATTGTTGTTATTGTTGTTATTCGGTCCTGTTTGACTCTTTGTGACCTCATTTGATGTTCTCTTGGCAAAGACATTGGGGTGGGTTGGCATTTCTATCTCCAGCTCATTTTACAGATGAGGAAATTGAGGTAAGCAGGATTAAGTTACTTGTCCAGCTAGTAAGTGTCTGAGGTCAGATTTAAACTCAAGAAGATGAGTTTCCCTAACTCCAGGTCTAGGACTCCATCTATTTCTTCTACCTAGCTGTCCTTATCTAATAATACTTATTTGTAATAATAATAATACTTATTGGTTTATCCAAATTATATCTCCATTAAAAAACAAATTCCTTACGAGCAAGAAGAAATCTAATCTTCATATCCAACTAAAACACTTCTCTCCACAGAACCTTGTATGTACAGATATTTAATAATATAGAAAGATATGAGGTATCTCCAAAAGAGCTTACATTGTTTTCTTTCTCAGTTTTTTTTCCTTTTTGATTTGATTTTTCTTGTGCAGCACGATAAGTATATAAATGTTTTGCATAGCACTTTATAGATTATAAATTTATAGAACTATAGATTTATGGTGAACTTTTTTTTCACTGACCCTGTGAGACGGTGAATGGAAGTAATAATATCTGTACTGGATAGATGAGGGCTGAGAGAATAAACTGGCATGCAACTACGGAGTCTTGTCTAGCTGGGCCCCTGAACCCAGAAAGTAAAACCTTTCCTAAAACACTAAATCTGCCCCAGAGAGGTAGGGCAGGCGGGAAACACCTTTTCTAAGGTGAGAGAGGGCTTCGCAAACAATTCCAGTTGTTCCCTCACAGCTGGGGCAAGGGGCTGGAAACAAACATTGGCCCTCTAGAGTGACACATGGCTCCTTTACACCGGTTTATCTTGCAGAGCCTGGCAATTATTCAGTAAAGTCCGTTTAGGAACTAGAGAGGACGTTTCTTTTGTTTTTACTCTAGGTATTAATGAGACAGCCCACAGCTCTGAGGGCAATTTAATTCAAGTCCGTCCATCACAACACCTTTTCAAAGAATCCTCCCTCCTACCCCCAATTCCTAAATCAATGCTTACCAAGATAATAAATAACAGACTTTTCAGAGCTGGAAGGAAGCTCAGAGATCATCCAGTGCAATTTAATAATCTTAGGGACAAGAAAACTCAGGATCAGAGAGGAGGTGACTTGTGGGAAGCCACTCAATGAGTGTCAGAAGGAACACCAGTACAGTGAGCTTTCTGATAACCACACTGTAATTTAAGAAATCTACAGAAGAGTATCTACAATGTATCCTAATTCTGATGCTTTCTTTCTGTTGGTTACTTCTGATTTAGCTTGCATATATTATACATACATCCTGCTTCTGGTACATAGCTGCTGGTATTTTATATGCCATTAGATTATAAGAATATGTACCCCTCTCCCTAATACCTGGCTTTTGTAAGCACTAAATAAATGCTTATTGTATCAGACAAAAATGCAAATTAGATGGAAGTATCTTAAATAAGATGTTTTAAATGATAATTTTAAATCTTTTTTATTATGTTTTTATTTATAAGGGCTTTTTATTTTTCAAAACATATACAAAGATAATTTTCAACATTAATCCCTGAAAAACTCTGTGTTCCAAATTTCTTGTCCTCCCTCTCCCTTTCCTACAAAGCAAACAATCCAATATAGATCAAATATGTGCAATTTTTCCAAACATATTTCCATATTTATCATTCTGCAGAAGAAAAATCAGATCAAAAGGGGGAAAAATGAAGAAAAAAAGCAAGTAAACAACAAAAACAAAAAAAGGTGATAATATTATGCAGTGATCCACATTCAATCACCATAATCCTCTCTCTGGATGCAGATGGCACTCTCCATTACAAGTCTACTAGAATTGGCCCGAATCACTTTATTGTTGAAAACAGCCAAGTCCATCACAGTTGATCATCACATAAAATGATAATTTTTTAAAGGATAAATTATGTTTTAAACAAAACCAACAATATAAACACAAACTCAGAATATACTCCTTGAAAACAGTTAAAACAAAACCACATACCAGTGCTTCCCACTAACATCTTAAAATGTTTTATTCTTTGAGGTCCTATAATGTTTGCATTTGCTCAGTTGTAATTCACCATGCATTCTGATTTTTTTTTTTTTTTTGGCCTCTTCTTTCTTCATTATATATCCCATCATGCAAGCTTTCTAATTTTCTCTTGGAATTCCTAAGGCCCATTATTCCTTATAGCACAATAATAATCCGTTATGTTTACAGGATACAATTAATTCAGCTACTCTCCAAATCTTGGATAACTTGTTCCCAACTTTTGCCTAATACAAATGGTACCAGTGCATGAGTTCTAGGCAATCCAATAGGAAGAGAAAGGAGAATGGCTCTTAGGAAAGATTTCAGCTCATTAAGGAAAAACTTGTTCCTTAGTAATTTGTTATTGCAATTAGGGAATGGATAGCCTCCAGAGATAGGATTCCAGCAGAGGCTGACGGGGGATGTCAGACTTCCATGCTTCAGGTGGGAGGAGACGGGAACATATGGACCAGATGACCTCCAAATTCCTGAGAGAGATTCCTTCAAAGGCGGGAGTGCAATCTTAAAAGGGGGGAGGGGAGAGAAGAGAGGGAAGGTTTATCTTTTCTTAAAAAGTCATTTGTTGCATTTGTGAGATAGCATTAACCTCTGCTAAAATGCCTATAAGGTATTTGTGTGATGCCCCCCCCCCCCATTATTTCAGGATACCTTTCAGAAGCAGGCTACCATGAGGCTCTGTATTTTCTAAGTTTGCATCTTTAAGCTCAAAGCAGTGAGGGCCAAGGTTCTTTCTTCTTATCTGAAGGTCAGTGAATTTTTTTTAAAGAAAATATTTTCATAACCATGTTTCAACAACATTGGTTTCCTTTACAATCTATGTGCTTTATTCATTTAGAAACATGATTCTGAGGGATCCAGAAATTTCACCAGGCTGACAAAGGGGTCTATCATGCAAAAAGGTTAGCCCCTGCCCTGGTTCCATTCAAACAAAATCGCCTACTATGTGCAAATCCCATTACCCAGAAACTAGATCTAAGGTACAGTATGGCTACATTTTTATCCTGCTTCATTTTTAGCCAGAAAGCAGAAATATTTCCTTCTCTTCCTAAATCCAACCTTTCTGATTTTATTTAAACATTAAACTGAAATTGGAAAATAGAAACCCAATTAAAGTGGCTGACTGAGGTAAAAGAATATTTAAATTCACTTGTACAGACTAATATCAACCTCTGAGGATATACAATCTCTCTTCTCTCTCTTCTCTCTCTCTCTCTCTCTCTCTCTCTCTCTCTCTCTCTCTCTCTCTCTCTCCCCCCCCAACCTAAAATTAAATCTTTGTGTGGTCTGAATAATATCAGGGCAGTGGTGGGGAAGGGTCCTCCAGAAATTGTAGCCTGGTACAATGGAAAAGGAGAGAGACAAAAAACCTGGGCTTATTCAAAGTTCTGGCACTTACTACTTAGCTGTATGACCTTGGCCAATGACTGAGCCTCCTTGAGCCTCAGTTTCCTTATCTGAACAATGGGATGTATTACCCTATTAGACCTCTAAGTCTCAGAATATAGGAAATCTCAGAGTTGGAAGAATGGGGACCTACCTCCAAAGTCACCTAATTCAAACCATACCTGAAATAACAATCTCTGCTACAATATACTCATAGCCATTGATGGAGGATTCCTGGTGAGTCAGCACATTCCATTTGGGGATAGCTTGGATGGTTAGGAAAGTTGCCTTTTTCCAATTGCTAATCCAGGTACAAGTTTTGCCCTCTGGGGACAAAGCAGGTCTCATCTAATCCCTCATCCACATGATAATCCTTCTGAGGTCTTAACAGAGCTAAAATATTTCCCCATCTACTCATCTCAATAACTATTTTCTTTTCTAGATTAAGAATCCCTGGTTTTTCTCAACAAACTCCACATGATGGTACCAGAAGCTCTTTCACCTTCCTGGCTGCCTTAATCCAAACACTCCAGTTCTCGTGTGATGGCCAGAACAAAATACAACAGTCAAGCTGTGATCTGATCAGGTCGCCATAAAGAGGGATGATAGAATAAAATTTCAAAAAAACTAACAGGAAATTCCTTTCTTGGGGTGACTCTAGAATACTGCTGAATTCCCTCATGTTTATACTTTGGGCCTTACTTCTGAAGTTGAGATTTTGGACCCAAGTGTATGAATTTACATTTATCTCTATTTTATTTGGCCACTCTAGCCTCTTAGTTCTTTTTTGAGATTTCTTTCTATCATCCAGAACCTTTAGTATATTCCCTCCAGTATCATGTCACTTGCAAATTTGATAACATAACACCTGTATCTTTATTCAAGTCATTAATAAAAATATAAATGGCACAAGACCAAATATTGATTTCTTGAACCCTCCACTAGAGAGTTTCTGCTAAATTGACAAACAGATATACGAATATGTAGATATATACATTTATTAAATGCTTACTAAGTACTGGGTATTATACTTAGAACTAGAAATAAAAATACAGGTAAAGTAAGTAGGAAAGTCTTTGCCTTTGAGGTCTTCTGATATAGTAAACAAGGAGCTTACATGAAGTGGTCAAAGGAGGTAGGGAAGACAAAGGGTCATAGCATGGGGATGGCCAGGAAAGAGAGGGAAGACCTATTTTTGGATGTGATAAGACAGAAGCTCACCTATCAGAGCCAGGTGTCCTTCAGCAGGATTCAAGGTTTCAATAGTGAGGAGGATATTCAAAAGGAGGCAGAATGGCCAAGGTGGTCCAGAAGTAGGTTTAAAGGTTTACTTCTAGGCAAGACAAAGACAGAAGATAATGATTAAGGAAAACTCACCTATCAGGGCAAGATGATAGATAACTGATAACAGCAATAATGAATAATAACAACAGCATTTAGCATATATAGAATGTTTTAAGGTTTGCAAAGTATTTTATAAATATTACCCCATTTTGCAGAGAAGGAAACTGAGGCAGAAAGAGGTTAAATGACTGGACTAATGTCACACAACTCGTATGTATAAAGCCAAAATTAAATTCAGATCTTTCACATAATACCCAATTATCTTTGGGAGATAACATTCACTTGAGTATCAACTCCCTCTTCTACTATTTTTTGTTCAGCCTTTTCTAGTTTATTCAAAGGTCATTCTAATTGGAAAACAAAAACAAAGAGCTCAGCAATCAATCAATCAATGAATCAGATAACAAATATCAAGTGCCTACTCTGCACCAGGCTCTGAGCTAAGTTAAGCATTGCTTTTGCCTTCTTATATACTTCAACATTTTATGCAAACAAAAAGTACTATTCCATTTTTTTTGATTCTCCTTTCTCCTAAAGAGCTTTAGACAATCTTGTTATCTTATCTGTCATCCTGGCCTTCAATTATTCTGAGCTACAGCCCTCCTAATGTTATTTTTATAGCTCATTTGTGCTTGTTGACTTGTTTCAGTTCTGTCTCTTCCTGATCTCATTTGGAGTATGTTTTGTTTTGTTTTTGTCAAAGCTACTAGAGTGGTTTGCCATTTCCTTCTTCAGCTCATTTTACAGGTGAGGAAACTGAGGTAGTTAGGTGACTTACCCAGGATCACACAGCTAGTAAATGTCTTAAGGCCTCCAAGCCCAGCATTCTACCTTCTGTACCCCCTAACTGGCCACACCTTGGACCATATCATGCTTTTATATTCATTTATTACCAGCCTTTGCTTTCATTTTCTATATATAATCTCTGAGATCAACTCAAGTTATGATTGATGATCCCATGACTTTTTAAAATCTAAGCTGATGCAGTCTCTGCATTAGTCAAGGTAAACTTTTTCCTCTTCTCTGGAAAAGTTTTTGTTTTTCTTTGTGTCTTTGGAATTTCTTCCCCTTCTTTCTCCTTTAAATTTTAGACTACTGGATTTTCCCTTCTCTCTCTGATCTTCCAAAACTCATTCTCCTATTTATTAGGATGTGTTGCTACACTATGTCTCACTTCTCTTGCATGTCCTAAATTAGCATTCTGACCCTATCCCCACCCTTGGGCAAGATTCTTCCCTTTTTGTGAAAATCAAATTGAGGATAAAGTTTAATACCTTTTGTTTAAAAGATCATTAGACTAAGTCAAGAAATTATGAGTTGCAATTAGAGAGCTCTTGCAGCTGTCTGGGTAACAAAGTTTTGCAGGTCTACTAGACTCCATCTTCGTATCAGGCTTGTGATTTGCTACTTGAATTTCTTATCTAGTTCTGATTTCAGTCCAGCTGATCTGTAGTATGCACAGAAGACAAAACTGACTTTGTTTGTTCTTCTACTGGCTCTCACCCAAATGTTCTTTCTTTTCTCTTCTTGCTCCTCCTCCCCACTCTTCACCATATTTTATTAAAGTATATTTTGTTAACATACAATTCCATTGCCCTGATTTAGCTATCTTAGGATCACCGATTTAGAGGGCTTTAAAGGCTATCTAGTCCAGATTCTTCCTTTCAGAATTGAAGTAACTGAGACTAAGAAAAATTAAGTGACTTGGCTAAAGTCAAACAAGAGGGCTAAGATTAGAATCAAGGTTCTTTGCTTTTTCTACTACCCCCAAACTAAATCCCAATCTGCTTTTTTAAAATAAAGCAGGTATACCAAGATAAGATCTAAATGGGTTCATGATCTAGATATAAAGAGTGATATTGTAAGCAAATTAGAGGAACATAGTATAGTTTACCTCTCAGACCTGTGGAGATGGAATAAATTTATGTCCAAAGAAGAACTGGAACTCTTAATTGAACACCAGATAGATAATTTTGATTATATTAAGTTAAAAAGTTTCTGCACAAACAAAACTAATGCAGACAGGATTAGGAGAGAAGCAATAAATTGGGAAATCATCTTTACATTTAAGGGTTCTGATAAAGGTCTCATCTCTAAAATATATAGAGAATTGTCTCATATTTATAAGAATTCAAGCCATTCTCCAATTGATAAATGGTCAAAGGATATGAACAATTTTCAGATGATGAAATTAAAATCATTTCTAGTCATATGAAAAGTTGCTCCAAATCACCATTGATCAGAGAAATGCAAATTAAGACAACTCTGAGGTACCACTACACACCTGTCAGATTGGCTAAAATGACAGGAAAAGATAATGATGAATGCTGGAGGGGATGTGGGAAAACTGGGACACTGATACATTGTTGGTGGAACTGTGAACGGATCCAACCATTCTGGAGAGCAATTTGGAGCTATGCTCAAAAAGTTGTCAAACTGTGTATACCCTTTGACCCAGCAGTGCTTCTACTGGGCCTATATCCCAAAAAGATCTTAGGGGAGGGAAAGGGCCCCACATGTGCAAGAATGTTTGTGGCAGCCCTTTTTGTAGTGGCTAGAAACTGGAAACTGAATAGATGTCCATCAATTGGAGAGTGGCTGAATAAATTATGGTATATGAATGTTATGGAATATTATTGCTCTGTAAGAAAAGACCAGCAGGACGATTTCAGAGAGGCCTGGAGGGACTTGCATGAACTGATGCTGAGTGAAACGAGCAGAACCAGGAGATCATTATACATGGCAACATCAATATTACATGATGATCAACTCTGAAGGACATGGCTCTCTTCAACAATGAAATGTCTCAAACCAGTTCCAATTGTTCACTGAAGAAAACCATATACACCCAGAGAGAGGGATGTGAAATGTGGACCACAACATAACATTTTCATGCTCTCTATTGATGTTTGCTTGTATTGTGTTTCCTTTCTCTTCTTTTTTTTTCTTGTAGATAGGATTTTTCTTGCACAACTTGTCAAGCATTTCAACATTATTAACATGTAGTGGACTTCCTACCATTTAGGGGAGGGGAGGGGACTGGGGGTAAAATTTGTAATGGAAAGCTTTGTAAAGATCAATGCTGGGGAACTACCCATACATGTTATGCAAATAAAAAGCTTTAATAAAAAATAAAATAAAATAAAGCATATATGCTCTTCCAGAATATACGCATGGTGATCATCCCAAGTCTCACTGAGATCTGAGAGATAAAATCTGTTTCCTTGTTTTAGGACCTCTAGTTTACATTGCATGTTAATTACACTTCGTACTTTTCTCTATAGACAGCTAAGATGATGGATTTTTATAGCTGGATTTTTTCTGTGAATTTCTAGATATTCTCAAAGTTCTTCCATAGCAGTTACTCTTTATGTTGCCCTAAGAAACAGTGCTTGCTCCCCTGCCACCCCAACCTTGAGCTGGTTTGGGGAGCCTAATATTTGTTAATGAGACAGTATGGCAGAGTGGATAGAGAACTGAGGATCAAGAAGACCTGAACTAGCTCTTCACTTACTCTTGCAGCATCCCAACTAAAGGAAGGTACCAAACTTCATACTCACCAGCAACTCCCTATACTTATGAAACCATGGAATTAGATTTAATATAATATGGTATAACAGAAAGCATGACATGAGATTTAAGACACGATGTGATAGGGAATCATAATTCCCTAGAACAAGACCCAAGTGAGAATCGACAACTCCAGAGACTGGCAAATACAATAAGGTTATGGTAAAAATGACAAGCAGCATGCCATAAATCAAGAGATTACTCCTTTGCAGAATGATAATGAAGACTTCACTTAGCCCTAAATTTAAATCCTTCCCTAGCTTCAGCACTTTAGATAGTTAACAAAATTTGTGCCCTTTTCCTCTGTGTATTAGCTTGGTTTTATGTTATTTTTGTCTAGGATCAGAACCCCAAAGAGCTTTTACTCTTAAGTTCCCTTTACAATTTGTATTGCCAGAAGCATTCCACTATTTTTTTTTTTGAGCCACAGGCTATAACTACAGGGTATGTCCTTTATTCCACATCACACACCCCTCAAAACTCTAGGGGAATCTCACATTTTCATCTTGAACAGTTGCCCTGGAGGAAAGTATATTTGATGCAGAAATCTGAAATGAATAAGCCTGATCTTCTGTGCTCAAAGGAAACAGGAGCAGAGTTTCTCCATAATAACAGTCCCTTGCTGAAGACCTGGAGGCCTTCTAACAGTCATAAACCTTTCCAGGAATTCTTTCAGAACCTAAATGGTATTCAAGTTTTCCAGAGAACTCTGATCCTCTTGTGAAATGCTGCTGGACACCGGTAAGCAACGACCAGGTGACTTTCATGCAAAAATAAGACAAAGGTTCCAAAACAGACTATGTGACCATTCTATTCCTCCTAACTCACAATTTCAGAGCAGGAAAGACAGGAGGAAAAAAAAAAAAAAGTATATATACACACGGTTAATACTGAAAGGGCCCTTTGAACAAGAATATAGATGGATCTTAGTATTTCAGATTGGGAAGAGACTGGGCTCAGTTAATCTAATGCTCAATTTTCCAGATAAGAAAAATGAGACCCAAAGAGACTAAAAAGTGACTAACAAGAGGTCATGAGAATATCCAGTTCACAACACATAGTAACTGAGAAAGCTATTTGTAGAAAAGCTGAATTTCCTCTTGCATAATCATTCTCTCTTAAAACCTACACAGATTTCACTCTTCCAAAGGCCTGCTAGGTCTTCATTATCTTTGTTGAAATGAATTCAGCATTTCATGGTTACTGAAGGGTCAGAATGAGTTAATTCTCACTATGTGATACTACATATAAAAAAAATCGGCTAAATTCTTTTGAAATTTAGCTCACTGTTAGCAGCATAATAAATCTTTTTTACTTGGAGAAAAAAAAAAGAAATCAAGAGTTGAAAGTATTCAAATTTAATTCAATTAACATTTACCAAGTATCATCTATTTATGTTCAAGGCACTGTAGTAAGTGCTGAGGACAAAGAAAAATTTTGAACAATAAAAACCAAGGACAACAAATCTCTCTCCTGAAAACCATTCCTGGTCCCCTACTCACCCTAAATAGACACACATGAATCATTCAACCTGATTAAGATGGGATAAAATCTAAACTGACCCTCTAATATATCACAGACATTTTAATATTTATTTAAAAATAAATCTAAGCCTGTTTAAAAATTCATAGGAAGGCAGTAAACTTATTATAAAGATACAGAGTCAATGCTACTACTTGAATAAGACCCTCCCTCTTGGTTTCAGGCATTTTGATGGGCTGGCCCTCATATATGGAATTTTCTTCCTCTTCCTCTTCCTCTCCATCTCCTGGTTTCTTTTAAGTCTCAGCTAAAATCTCACCTTCTACTAGAAGCTTTTCTAATCCCCCTTAACACCAGTTCTTTCTGCTGCTGATTATTTCCATTTTATCCTCATATAATTTGTTTGTGCATAATTGTGCGCATATTGTCTCCCAATTAGAGCAAGGGGCTGACTTAGGTTTACTTGTCTTTGTATTATTCGAAGTGCCTGATATATAGCAGGCACTTAACAAATACCTACTGATTGACTAGATGTCCAGAGATAAATTTAACTCTTGATTTGGGGGGGAGGGAGGGGGGAATGAATGAATGAATATATCAAACATCAGGTTAAGCTCTAGGAATATAAACATAATATGAAATAGTCTCTGTTGTCAAAAAGTTTATATTCTAATGAGAGGAAAAACCCTCATTCTTCAGCAGTATAACAAGGTGGGAGAAGAGGGTGATCACACTAGATAATCTCTGAAATCCTTATGGACTCCCGAATCCTAAAAAAGGGGTCAATATGGGATAAAGAGGCTATCCAAGAAGCATCTATAGAAGGAATACAAAAGATACTACAGGGCTGCAGAGGCTACCTAAGTCTGTCTCTGTCTCTGTCTCTGTCTCTCTCTCTTTTTTTTTTTTTTTTGGCTTTTTTGCTGAAGCAATTGAAGTTAAGTGACTTAGAGGCACACAGCTAGGGAATGTTAAGTGTCTGAGACCATATTAGAATTCAGGTCTTCCTGACTTCAGGGCTGGTGCTCTATCCACTGTATCAACTAGCTGCCCCTACCCAAGTCTCTTAAGGCTGAATAGTATTCCACAGTAGACAGAATAAACAGGGATATATGTAGAAAAATACCTAAAGCAGCTCTTTTTGTAGCAGCAAAGAACTAGACAACTAAGACTAAGGGGGAATACGGGAGGGTCCGTTAACTGGAGAATGGATGCACAAATTATAAAGTCATTACAAATTATTGTACCATAATAAATGCCAAAGGGATTAAGAGGCTTCAGAGAAACCTGGAAAGTATGAACTGAAGTATACAGAAAAACAAAGAAAATTTTTAATTAGAAGGCAAAAAGAATAAACAAAGGGAGGTACTAAAGTGTGAAAGGGTAGAAAGTTATCCTCAGAGTCAGAAAAGATGGAAATGCAGGTCTTATCTCTAATACAGGGACTTTTTCATCCTCAATGCCTACAATAAGTGTAATATGTAACTAAGAAATATTTCTCAAACTAAACTACTGAACTGAATTGAGTTAGAGTCTCATTCATTATTTCTATTACTATTATTTTTTTAATCTGATCCTATGATTTCAATGGCATGGGAAATCTAACTACTTTTATTAAAGCTTTGCCATCCATCACAAAGGAATATTTGATCTGCAAAATTAAGTCAGAGAATTTTCTGAGAACATGACAAATTAAGTGACTTGTCCAAAGTCACAGCCAATATTGTACTAATTTCTTAGGTACTTATTACATGCAAGGTGGTATGTAGGCTTTAAGCTTTAGTTATATGATGTTACAAAATGTGGCATGGAGAACAGAATTTGGAAATGTTTGATATTATAGTATTTTAAACCTCCTCCCTTAGGCTAAAAGCTCCTTAAGATCAGGTTTTTGGGTTTTTTGGTCTTTTTTTGTTTTGCCAGTCCCTATCACAGCACCTGGCTCACAGTAGGAATTAATAAATGTTGTTGACCATTCTGGAGAGCCCAAAAGGGCTACCTTTGATCCAGCAGTGCCTTTACTGGGCCCATATCACAGAGATCATAAAAGAGGGAAAAAGCCCTACATGTGCAAAAATGTTTGTAGCAGCTCTTTTCGTAGTGGCAAAAAACTAGAAACTGAGAGGATGCCCATCAGTTGGGGAATGACTGAATAAGTTCTGGTATGTGAATAATATGGAATATTATTGTCCTGTAAGAAATGATCAACAGGATGATTTTAGAGAGTCCTGGAGAGAGTTGCATGAACTGATGCTGAGTGAAATGAGCAGAACCAGGAGATAATTGTACATGGCAACTGTAAGATTATATGATCAATTCTGATGACTCTCTTCAACAATGAGATGATTTAGGCCAGTTCCAATGATCTTCCAATGAAAAAAGCCATACACACCCAGAGAGAGGACTGTGGAAACTGAGTGTAGACCACATAGTATTTTCACATTTTTTTTATTGTTGTTTGCTTGAATTTTGTTTTCTTTCTCATTTTTTAATCTGATTTTTCTTGTAAAGCATTATTGTGAAAATATGTATTGAAGAATTGCACATGTTTAACATATATTGGATTACTTGCCATCTTGGGGGGGGGGGGTGAGGGGAAGGTAGGGAAAATATTTGGAACACCGTTTTGCAAAGGTTAATGTTGAAAATTATCTGTGCATGTATATTGAAAATAAAAAGCTTTAATTAAAAAAAAAAAAATGTTGTTTGACTTGGCATGGGAGTTCAATAGCTATTAGTCCAATCCAAACCTGAAACAGAATCAAGAAGTGATCATCCAGTATCTGCTTGATGATCTCTAAGGAGAGAAAACTTTCCCAGGCAACCCATTCCAGCTCTAATTTTTAGAAATCTCTTTTAGATATCTTGCCTGAATACTCCTCTCAAACTTCCACTCATGGCTCTTGGTTCTTCTTTCTGTGGTCAAATGGA
Source organism: Myrmecobius fasciatus (assembly GCA_023553655.1). Taxonomy (NCBI): domain Eukaryota; kingdom Metazoa; phylum Chordata; class Mammalia; order Dasyuromorphia; family Myrmecobiidae; genus Myrmecobius; species Myrmecobius fasciatus. The sequence continues at coordinate 55,420 of JAJPUD010000166.1, read as the reverse complement.
AAAGGCCTGATCTTTCTTCTATCAGAGAGCCCTTCAAATACTTGAAACTATATCTTCTCCAAGCTAAATAATCCCAATTCCCTTAATTGACCCTCATGCCATGAACTCAAGCCCTTCAGCATCCGAGCTACCCTTCTCTGAACTGGGAATGATGATGAAGCCAAAAAAGTTATTAAATACCCATTATGTGCTGGGCAGTGTGCTAAGTGCTCTAGAATATTTTGTTTGATGGATACTCTCCAGCTTATCAATGCTCTTCCTAAAATGATCGCTCCCAGAACTGAATAAAGTGCTCTCTCTGGAGGTGGTGAGACCAAGGCAAAATAAAGGACTATGACGTCCTTATTCCCAGAAGTTGTGTGTCTCTTTATGTAGCTTTAAGTCTCTCTGATTGTCACACTGCAAGGCTGGCTCCTTCCAAGCTTGCTAGCCACTTTAAAGTCCTAGATCTTTTCCCCTGTCTGGCACTGGTGATGTTGATTTTTCTAAAACTAAGTCTGAGCCCTTCCATTTATTCCTACTGAATTTCACTGGAGTAGACTGGGCCTGATGCTCCAGTGGGCCAAACCATTTTTTTTTTTTTCTTTTGATGGTGGCAATTGTTCAGTACATGAAGTACCCTTCCCAGCCTGATGTCACCTGCACATTAGAAAACGTTCTTTACTTAAGCCTTGAGGACTCTGATAAACAGGATCCCAGAGGACAGATGAGGAAGAATACTACCTAACTCTTGATAAAAGAGACAAGTCTTTCTTTGTCACTCCCATGCAATTCTCAGCATATAGCAGGTGCTTAAGGAAAGCAGACTGACTGAAGAAGCAAATTGAGACTCCCATCGTCCAGACACAGCCGGAGTGGGAGTTTTTGTTTTACTGTATATCTGTCAGAGAGCTCTGGTTGGTTTTTTTTGTTCTGTTTTGTTTTACTAGAAGGAGGATAAGAAGGGACGAGGTAACAGAAAAGGGGGTGGGGGGAAGAAAGCAAAGATGGTCAGTGAGCCAAAAAAAATTTTTTAATGGAGAAAAAAGAATAGCAGAAAGGTCAGAAAGAAACACAGAAAAGCAGGACAATGCTGGAGTCCCCTGAGTGATCTTATTATATATTTAAAAAGAAAAGTACCAGAGACACACCATTTCACAGAAAATCCTATTATTCTCTCCTATGAATAAATGCAAATAACCTTTGAATTTAGTGTTTGTAAAGTTTGGGGTAAAAATAAAAATTCCTTTTAAAAAAAGGGTGTTTTTTTTTCTTCATTAATTGTCCCTATTCCTACCACCGCCACCACTTCATTAGGTTCTGAACCCTAGGTGGGCACTATTTGCCCATCTGCTGGCTTAGCTCTTCATGTCAGAGCAGAATCTGGTTTCCTGACTAACATCTACTGGTAGCTTCTCATACAGAGTCTCCATCCCTTTCTTCCTTCCTAGGGACCAGGGCAGTGCTCAGTAAACATATGGAGCCAAAACACCTAGCAAATACCTGAAGAAAGCAATAGGAGACTCATGAAATTAAGAAAGCTGCTCCAAATTGAGAGAAAACCACAGGAAATAAACAATAAGTTCTGCTGCTCACAGTCTTCTTCCCTTCCTTTCTAAGAAAAACAAAGCCAAAAACCAAAAAAGAAAAAAAAAATCACCCAAAAACCCAAATACACAAAAAAAGGAGGGGCTGTATGAGTGTATGTGACATGAGGTTACCTTCCTTGGATCACCTGGGTTGGAAGAAAAAAAAGATGAGAGTCAAGAGACAGATGCTATTTGTAGCCTCTTGCCCCAAATAGCCTTGATCTTACCCCCACAACTCGAAATACCAGGAACCAAACTCCTATTCTCAGAGTAGTGGGGCCCCTACTTGAACAAATTACTCTATTTTCTCAGAAAACCATTCTGCCAAACCTACATTCACTAACCAGGGATATTGTTTCTTCCTAATACTTGTCTAAACACTTTATGGGAAAAGGAATAAGTCACACCTCCCACTTAAGCTCCAGAAGAGCAAGGATGTTTCTTTATCCCTACCATTTAGCAGTGCTTAGTAAATAGTAAGTGCTTAATAAATGTGTGTTGTTTATTTATTAGAGGAATTAGAGATTAAGTATATTATTTTTGTTGAAATCCTGGATGATTCATTAGCAGAATTATAGATTGGAAGGAACCTTAGAGATTAACTAGTAGAATTAAATATCCCTATTTTACAGATGAGGAAAGAAGATCCAAAGGATAAAATGATATTTGCCCAATGTCACAAAATAGAAGAACTAGGGGCAACTAGGTGGTGCAGGGACAGCTAGATGGTGCAGTGGATAGAGCACCAGCCCTGATGTCAGGAAGACCTCAGTTCAAATCTGTCTCAGACACTTAACGTTCCCTAGCTGTGTGACCCTGGGCAAGTAAGTCACTTAACCCCAATTGCCTCAGCAAAAAAAAAAATAATAATAAAAATAAAAAAAATAAAAGAACTAATATCTGGGCCTAGATCCTCAGAACTCAAATCTCCTCAATCAATCAACCAATATTATATAGCTATTATATTCCAAGTTCTGTATCAGGTACAAAAGCTACAAAACCAGCTAGAGGTGGAGGAGAATAAACAAATCAAATTCCTTCTAGAACTCACTATTTACAAAATACAAATGTGTTAAATACACACACATAAATATATAATGAAAACAATGAGTAGAGGGTAGAAACCATGACAAGAGGTAGAAAAAGGAAATGAGATTTGGACAGGTTCTCCCCCTCTTCCCCCAGCATTTTATTTTCAAAACATATACATAGATAGTTTTCAACATTCACCCTTGAAAAACCTTGTGTTTCAAATTTTTTCTTTCCTTTATAGTAATCCAATGTTAAACATGTGCAATTGTTTTATACATAATTCCAAAATTATCATGCTGCACAAGAAAAATCAGATCAAAAAGGAAAAACAAAATGAGAAAGAAAATAAAATGCAAGCAAATAACCTTAAGATGAAAAGACTATCATATGAAAAGTTGCTCCAAATCACTATTGATCAGAGAAATGCAAATTAAGACAACTCTGAGGTACCACTACACACCTGTCAGATTGGCTAAAATGACAGGAAAAGATAACGATGAATGTTGGAGGGGATGTGGGAAAACTGGAACACTAATACAATGTTGGTGGAACTGTGAACGGATCCAACCATTCTGGAGAGCAATTTGGAGCTATGCTCAAAAAGCTGTCAAACTGTGCATACCCTTTGACCCAGCAGTGCTTCTACTGGGCCTATATCCCAAAGAGATCTTAGGGGAGGGAAAGGGCCCCACATGTGCAAGAATGTTTGTGGCAGCCTTTTTTGTAGTGGCTAGAAACTGGAAACTGAATAGATGTCCATCAATTGGAGAGTGGCTGAATAAATTATGGTATATGAATGTTATGGAATATTATTGCTCTGTAAGAAACGACCAGCAGGACGATTTCAGAGAGGCCTGGAGGGACTTGCATGAACTGATGCTGAGTGAAACGAGCAGAACCAGGAGATCATCATACACAGCAACAACAGTATTACATGATGATCAATTCTGATGGACATGGCTCTCTGCAACAAAGAATTGTCTCAAACCAGTTCCAATTGTTCACTGAAGAAAACCATATACACCCAGAGAGAGGGAAATGAAAACGTAACATTTTCATGATCTCTATTGACATTTGCTTGCATTGTGTTGCCTTTCTCTGATTCTTTTTTTTCTTGTAGATAGGATTTTTCTTGTATAACTTCTCAAGCATTTCAACATTATTAACATGTAGGGGACTTCCTGCCATTTAGGGGAGGGGAGGGGACTGGGGGTAAAATTTGTAATGGAAAGCTTTGTAAAGATCAATGCTGGGGAACTACCCATATATATGTTATACAAATAAAAAGCTTTAATTTAAAAAAAAAATGTTGAAAAGACTATGCTGTGATCCACCCTCAGTCCCTACAATCCTCCCTCTGGATGTAGATGACTCTCTCCATCACAAGTCTATTGGAAGTGGTTTGAATCACCTCATTGTTGCAGAGAGCCATGTCCATCAGAATTGATCATCATATAGTCTTGTTGCCTTGTAATGATCTCCTGGTTCTGCTTGTTTCACTCAGCATCAGTTCATGCAAGTCTCTCCAGGCCTCTCTGAAATCGTCCTGCTGGTCGTTTCTTACAGAACAATAATATTCCCTAACATTCATATACCATAACTTATTCAGCCACTCTCCAATTGATGAGCATCCATTCAGTTTCCAGTTCCTTGCTGCTACTTGGCCAGAGTTTTGAAGAAAGCCACAGTCCCTGAGACAAAAGTGGGGAGGGAAGTTATTCCAGGAAGGAAGGTGAACTATGTGTAAAGGCAAGGATGAAGTACTTTATGGCTCTTTTAGCCAAGGCCTTTCCACCATATCACACTATATAACATATAGAGTGCTCAAGCATTTATCAACTGGCAAACATGACTATAGCAGCTCAGAACCATATTACATCGTACTATATTATAAAACAAATATATTATTTAACCCTGTAGAACACCAGGCACACTGATTACCAAAGCTAATCATTGCTTGAAGCTTTGTGCATTGCTTTCTTTTTCCTAGTGGCAACTTTTGGAACCAATTAGCCCCCTAAACAGAAAAGAAAATAAAACTTTCTCAACGACTCCAAGCTGCCTTTGGAGCAGGTCCAAAGTAGCTATCCAAATTCTGTTGCCTACCAACATAATACAAATTCTGGTTTCTGCAGGGAGACATCTTGCACCCTCAAACTCTAGGGCTTCCCCCCAAAGAGTCAAACATCTCATAAGGCCAGGACTGGCTTGGATCAGCAGGAGACTCTCCCCTCCCCCTCAAAGCCTTAGAATTTAGCACTTGAGTTCAAAAGCAATTACTGGAACTAGTAACCCAAAAGCTAGAGAGATAAGATAAGCATTAGCAACCCAGCCCCCCTCTCACCCCCTGCCTCCTGCAAGGATCCCCAAGCCCAGAAGGTTAAGTAAGATTTTGTCTGGTGGAAGGAGTCCCTCCCCACCCACTGCTGTGTGCTTCTGCTGATACAGACCTCAAGGTGAGAGCCCTAGGCAAAAGTGATGGGTGGGCAAAGCCCCAGCTCTGGATAATAACTCATTGATTTTGTTCACACCCGGTAGTACCACAATTCAAGTACTCTTATCCCCATTTTACAGATCAAACACAAGATCTGGAGATTATACCTAATCTCTAAATGGTCCAGGCTCTTATTAACTGGGAGAAAATAAGCAAATCAATTTATTTCTGTGGGTCTTAAGAGGCTTCATCCTAAAATGGGGCTAACACTACCTACCAGCAGGCAAGAGGGCTTGGGAAACATGGTTTATCCACTAATCCATCTCCATCCCAGAGGATGGTCAGGAGTTAGTTAGCTATAGTGATTTGCAACCTCACAAGTTGAAGGATATTTCTTGTTTCTATCACAAAGCCCAAGTGAGCCACATCGAAAGAGTCATAGTTCAAACAGTATCACAGAATTCTGGAGGAAAACTAAAAATAAAGGAAGTACAGGGATGTGGACAGGCAAGAGGAGGAAATTCGGGCAAACAATGTTCCCGAAAGTTTTCCAAAGGAAGTGAGTAACCAGCATTATTGAGCAACACAAAACACCAGACAATGGTTCTTCCTAATTTGATGGGGAATATCACATGTGGTTACAGAGAAGTCACTCTCTAGTCCAACCATTGTACCCGGATCTTAGGGACTGACACTCAATGTATGTCCTCTCCAGGAGTAAACAAAGAAGACTGTACTAAGGGACTCAGTTTCCTCACCTAAAAAAAAATTTTTTTTTTAAATGAGGCTAATGATGCATTTCAAAATCAATTCAATTAAGCAAAGGTCTATTAATTCAAAGGTGTCAAATTCCCAGGAGAGGCCAACAAAACTCCCATGGAGAACCAGATTAAAATGTAATTGGGTAAAGGTTTAACAAAATAAATAAAAATACAATACTACCTAGATAATGCTCATTTGTAGTTTTTATGTCAATATGTGGCCCCCCTGGGATTTGACATTATTGTATTAAATGACTGACACATAAATGTCACATTGTCAGAAGGGAATATAAAGATAAAACTAAAACAGCCCCTTGTCCTGGAGGAGCTTTCATTCTACTAAAGGAATCTAACACTTAATCTCATACACATATAAATTCAAAAACATATAAACATAATTTCAAAAAGAAGAAAATGAACATTTCTATAGATGAAATACTACATGCCAGGAATCATGCTAAGTGTTAGGGACACAAATACAAGTCCTTACCTGCAATAAGCTTAAATTCTTCATTACAAAATAAATGTTATTGATAAGTTTTTAAAAATACCCCTAAAGTTCCCCTAGTTATCACTCTCCTCTCCAGAGCCATTCCATTAAAATAGTTTCAAGGTGGGGAGGGGGAGAAAGAGAGGAAAAAGGAAAATCAGCAAAACTGATCAGGACATGAAAAAATATGAAAATATTGTGCAATGCATAACCAACACAGAACTCCTATTTGCAGAGGATTAGAGTAGAGATTTCCACTCAAATCTCTTTGGATTTATGCTCTTTAGAATAAAGCAACATTCACCTTTGATTGTTATATATGGGAACTTTCTTCTTATCAATGATTAGAGCTGAATATTTTAATGAGGGAAGACCACCCTCAAAGGAGAGCTACTGAGCTGGAAGAGGAGAATGGGGGTGGGTGGTAGGCCTTAGTAGCATGACTGGAGAAGTCCTGAAAGAGCTACGGAGGTCTGAAATTAAGTGAACTGGCCCATCCGGGAGACAAAATGCTGCTGTGAGAGAAAGGGCTGTGCCTCATTCATAGAACTGTGGTGTTTCAGACTTTAGAGATGAGGATCAAGGACTAGATGAGTTAGTTGCCCATGGCCATACTAGCCAGTCAGGGGTTGAAACAGAATTCAAACCCAGATCATAGGATCATACATAGGATTTAGACTTGGAATGGTATTCCCCAAGGGCAATTGATCATATTGTTTAATTCTGTCTCCCTCCATACCTTCTTCTAGCCCACCACCCAAAGTAAGGAGCTCAGAACAAGCGATGGCTGAAGAATGAAACAACTGGGGTCATGTAAGTGTAGGTGTGGGAAGAAGGGATCATGGGGGGGGAGGGGGGGAGTTTAAGTTCAAGTTTAAGGAGCCCTGTTCCATATCAGGGTAAACCTAATAGTTGTCTCAGCACAAAAATCATTGTACATTCAACCAAGTGCCTACCTGCATTAATTAGCTCCTATTTATCCAGTCCATAGTTTGCTTGGTATTGTTTACATTTATTTGCATTCAGTCTCCCTTTAGAAGGTAAACTCTTTAAGGGTGGGGTGGGAGCAGCCCTGGAGGAGCTGGGATGGCTAATTTGTTTGTAGGCCTCTTTGTGATATCCCCAGGGTTTAGCACAGGGTGGGGGGAGGGGCTTAATAAAAGATTACTGGATTGAATAGATGCCCTGAGGTTTCATATTCAAAAACAGGGAAGTTAGAAAAGGAAAGTGAAATCTCCAATTGTAATTAACGCAGAATCTGAATTCAAAGTATCTCTATTTGAATCCTAACTGTCCTTTCAACCTAAGTCTGTGTGGATGAGTTAATTTTAATGTCTCAGAGATTCTGTAAGCATATTTAAATATAGATATACATACACATACACAGACATGGGGAAGGGTCAGAATAAATGTCATCTATTATATGTAAGGCCCCTTCCAGTTTAAAATCTGATACCTAAATCCTTTCCCTTAAATGACTAAGACCTGGGCACCAGAGTAATGGGGAACCAGAGAAAGGTATAGCCCCAGGACAAAGCAGTTATTTGAAGTGGAAGTGCTGGGCCAGTGTTAGCAGACAGGATTTAGGTTATTGGTTCAGACTTGGGTTCAAATTCAGTCTTAGTCTCTACTCCTATATAAACTTGGACAAGTTATCCTCCATTCTCTCTATAAAATAAGGCGTGAACTTTCCAGTCCCTTCCAACTATGAAATTCCATATCACATACTCAAGCAGATTTGAGATGGAATCACACACTATATTATTTAAAGAAATGAAAATAAGAAGCATCCAAAAGACAATGGAGAGGTCCACAGTCAAAGGACAATGGAGCTGGTCCCATATCACAACCCTTCACTAATCATTTCAGGAAAGTCAGAACGATACAGCAAAAGGCACAGTTTTCAGAATCCAAGGCCTGGTTTTAAACTCCACTGTGACGCTGACCACCTTAGTGACCAGCCAAATCACTAAGACTCACTCTGTGGGCCTCAATATGATCAGTAAAAGGAATGACTTCATGAGGAGGTTCAGATATCAATAAAACCACAGGGGCAGGCCCAAGGAAGGGGGGGACATGAGAGGGAGAAAGATAAAGGTGAGGGACCACTGCTGTTTCTGGATCTGTCTGGGTATTTTGCGTCATTAAACCAGGAAAGATCCAAACTCCCCCCTTTCCCCCAAACCAGCTCTATCTTGCTGGGAAATTGAGCTCACCAGAGGTTCAAGTCTCATCAAGAGCTTGGGGACTGGAACACGGAGCACCAAGGGGGCCTTGGCAGATGAGGTGAATGTTCTGAGCTAAGTGCAGCCCAGAAAGGCCGGCTCCCTTCCCCCTCACCCCAAGAGTGTGCTCTCTCCAAAGGTCATACCCTCGGATGAAAACTCTCTAATAAAGAGCTCCAAGAGACTAACTCCTTTTATACGGGTAATTTCTAGGACTCTCTTGCTTGGCTGGATTCACCCTAGATACCATGCTGTGTCCCAAAGGAGATGTCGTCGTCAACAGGCCCCGCAGAGAACAACACGTTTCACATATACAAAGTACATGAACTTGGCCCTGTTTACGACCCTGGAAACCCTTGCACAATAACACTCATGTCAGGGGCTTTGGCAGCAAAATCAGAGGGACTCATGCTTGGGAGGAGCAAGAAGACAGAAAAGGGCGAGCAGGAGGAGCATCCATCAGGGAGCTCAATGCCTTGCTTCCCAGGACTTGTGCTGCTCTAAGATGAAATATCCCTGTTTGGCTTGTAAAGGCCTTCACAATAAGCTTTCCAACCTGAGTAAATACTCCTATTCTACACTCCAGTCTAACTGGCCTTTCTTGTGGATCCTCACACAGGACCGTCCTTAACCTCCCCATTTCAGAATAAATTACACTCTTCAAAAATCAAACAACACAATATGACTGTGTGAGATTCTTGAGAGAAGGGCATTTTCTGCTTTTCTCTGAATCCTCAGCACTTAGCATAGTGGTTGGCGCATAGTAGGAGCTTCATAAAACACAGAGCTTTTCCTAATTCTCTTTGCTCCTTTCCCCCATACTTCAATAGCTCTTTCCCTCTAAAAGTTTCCTAGTATTTCCTTTATCTCAATTATGTACATATTGTTTCTTCCAATCAAAGGCGAACTTTTTAGGGCAGAGACCATTTTAATATTTATCCAAGTATTCTCAGTCTCTTTTGCAGTCGTTTGCCAATCAATCAAGAGGGTTTCTGGCCAAAACAAAAATAAATGCTATTTACATTTATTCTGAGCCAATCAGAGTTTGAGCAAAGACCAAGTGGGCATGATCTGGGGCCTAATCAAGGAGTGCAGAGTGATTTGGGTATTAAGGGTCCGATATGTCAGGGAAGGAGACATGATACGACATGGATATCTCCAGAGCTTACAATTCTTGTGCACTGTCTCACTGAATGCTCACAACTACCCCAGGATGTAGTTACGGCTGTGGTAGAGAGAGACAAGTTCCACTTCCATACAAAGGAAACAGGTCCAGAAGGTGATCACACAGCTATGAAATCGCCACAGTAATTCAGAACAGGAGCATGTGCTGGTGGGCAAGGGCTTGGCAATGGAGCAGACAACTCCAACGTTCAAATCCTGCCTGGGACACATTCAAGTCACTTCAGTAATCCAAATTACCCACTAAGACTAGGTAGCAAATACCTGGAGATTTGCATGTTAGTCACCAACATGTCACCAGGAATGAAATTAGGAGCCAGTAGCTCTGTGGAGAATTTGTGATGGGAGAGCAGGCAAGGAACAAAATACAGTGAGTTAGGTCTAAAATCAGAGGTCCTGGGATCAAAACCCTGCCCCATCACTTACTTCTTGGGGGATTTTGGACAAGTCAACTCCACTCTCTGATGTAAAGTATCCGTGTCTAAAAATTTACAGTGGTTGGACTGGATGATCTCTAGACTCTCTTCTATTCATAACCCTGTGAAATAAATTGAAAGGAACAATGGAAATGCCCAAGCAAATCATGATATATTCAATGAAAGGCAAATTGTTCCATCAAGATAACATCTATTTTTGGGACTGATTACTACTTAAACCACTGAGAAGAGAGCTCTTTGTAAATCCTAAAATTTTAAATTACTAGCATCTATAAAGCAATGGTACAAAAGAGTCTCTGCTACATACTGTTTCCTCTTCTGTCCTTTTAATCAATAAAATTAGAATTCCTAATGACTAAATAGTATATAATTATATATAATAATTATTATATACAATGATTATATGATATATATTTAATAGATCTATTATACAATGATTCTATGAAATATGGAAAGATATAAATGAATAGGGAAGAAAGACAAGACTAGGAGTGTTACATAAATATCAACATATATGCATATAAATGCATCCTTTTTCCCCACTAAAGTCTTACTGTCACGTTAAGATCAGCTGAGTGGTATAGTGGATCTAAAAGTCAGGATCTTTAAGTTCTAATCCAGCTCTCAGACCCTTATTACTGTGTGACCCTGAGCAACTCACTTAACCTGTTTGCTTTGGTTTCCTCAACAGTAAAATGGACACCTATCTTGCAGGTATCAAATGTGTTAATGTTTGTAGATTGGTTGGCACAGTGCCTGGCACACAGTAGGTGCTATATAAATGCTTATTCCTTTCCCCTTCATGTTTCATCATGGCATGAATCACTTGTGACCTGGAATTACTGGCAGTGCCAGTCAAACTCTGGAAGAGCCTATGTGACCTGCCAGGTTCCAATTATAGAATGTGCACCTATATTTTGAGATCGGTCTAAGATAAGATTTGAAAAGCTCACCAATAAAAAGATTATTTAAGGAGGAGACAGGAAAGTCAACATTTTCCTCATGGAAACAAGGACAAAATGACATTTATAAATCAGAGGTATCAAACTTGCTGTCTAAATGTGGCCCAAACCCGAAAACACAAAATAGATAATGTTAATTTGAGGTTTTCTCATTCAATATGAGGCCCATGAGGATCCTGATGGAGGGTATAGTGGCTTCTGCTTCTAATTAAGTCTGATACCATCAGGAGAAATTATTGGAAAAGTACCATTGGATGTGATTCTTTCCAACAATGAGATGATTCAGGCCAGTTTCAATGGTCTTGTGATGAAGAGAGTCATCTATACCCAGAGTACTGGGTACCCACATACTGAATGTGAATCACAACATAACATTCTCACTCTTTTTGTTTTTGTTGGCTTGCATTTTGTTTTCTTTCTCATTTTTCGTCCTTTTTGATCTGATTTTTCTTGTGCAAGATTATTGTATAAATGTGTATGCCTTTATTGGATTTAACATATATTTTAACATATTCAACATATATTGAATTACTTGCCATCTAGGGGAGGGGGTGGGGAGGAGGAGCAGAAAATTTGGAACAGAAGGTTTTCCAAGGATCAATTTTGAAAAGTTATCCATGCATATGTTGTGAAAATAAAAAGCTTTTATTAAAAAAAGAAAGAATAGAAAAAGACAAAGAACCATTGATGATTTATAAATATATCAAGTCAGTTACAATGTCTGACTCTGTGACCCCATTTGGGGTTTTCTGAGCAAAGATATTAGAGTGGTTTGCTATGCCCTTCTCAAGCTTATTTTATAGAGGAGAAAATGGAGGCAAATAGGATTAAGTGACCTGCCCAGAGTCACCAGCTAGTAAGTGTCTGAGGTCACATTTGAACTCAGATCTTTCTTGACTCTAGGTAGGCCTGGCACTCTTATCCACTGTACCAATCTTCTGCTCCACTTTTTTGTCATAAAGTTGATAAAACACACATTATAACTATCTGATGTTTTTTTTTCCTTGTTCCCTAATTTTTCTACAGCCAAATTTGATCCAGGTACCATCTAAATATTGGAGGTTTTGTGCTTTTAAATTTTTTTTTTTTTTTAAAGAACAGGTTGACAAGGGGAAAAGGTAGCTAAATTCGGAGAAGTTTCTCATCTAGACGAGATTAGAAACAGCTAGGTGAACCGTGTGGGCCACCGTTAGCTTACAGTTTGGGGGCACCAGGGAACACAGGCCTGAAGAGAATGGCTTCTGCCTTATAGAGGGACATGGCTCTAAGAAAAAAGATGATGGTTTTCTGAGTGCTCAGGAGTCCTTTGGCAAACTTCCCTCCTACCAGTGTTATTTACAAATAAAAACCTCAGAGTTCAGATTAAAAAGGCCTTTAAAGAGATTCCAGCTCTCTCCCTTCCCCAACCTTGCTTCTTTAAAAGAGCACAATACATAATATTTATCTTGCTTCTAAGTAGGGGGATATTAAAATGCTTGAGGATTTTCTCCTCCTAATGCTGGCATGTTGGCTCTCATCTATTGTACGGCCATCTATAATGAAGTGAAAAAAACAACATGAAATTATGGCTTTTAAAAATATAAGCATCTCTTCTGAGGTTTGAAGTCTCATCCCTTGAAAGGCAGTTTTTCTTTAAACTTCCAGGAACTGGATGGGATTGAAGCCCGTCTATTTAAAGGTCAACCAGAGATTCCTGTTGCCCTTGGACTAATGCCTCTGACACAAGTTTATTCAACACTTTATTCTTCACTGTGGTCCATAGCCACCACACAAGTCAGAATTGTACAGCATTACGTCCCTAAAAAATATTTTGCAAGGGCAAGAAGAGACTAGAGTTAGTCACTGATGGGAGCATCCGTTCTTCCCCTCTCTAGACAGAAGTGTGTTCAGAGTAGGTTCTGCTGATTCATTTGTTGGTCCCAAAGTCCAATACTAACATGATTTCATTTTTCTCCTTTTGGAATGTCTGCCTTTCCCCGAGCTTAAAAAAGGACTGGGAAGGGCAATAATGGAAGAAAATGTCCCCTCTGGAATGATGAAGGAACATTGGGAAAATCATCCTAAGAGGCAAGCTGGTATAATGCAAAAAAGCCTACCTTGGGTCCCACCTCAGGGGCTAAGTCATGAGTTGTGAGATTATGAGCCTCAGTTTTCTCATCTAGAAACCAGAACAGCCATATCTTTAATATTAACTTTATTTTCATTAGATTGCTATGAGGCTCAAATTAGATACAGTAGGGTAACTGGATCCAACACAAGAGGCATATTCTTTTCTTCTGTTTTTTTGAAAGCTTTTTATTTTCAAAACATATGGACGGATAATTTTTCAACATTGATTCTTACAAAGCCTTGTGTTCCAAATTTTCTCCTCCTTCCCCCCACTCCTTCCCCTAGATGGCAAGCAATCCAATGTTATACATGTTAAAATATGTTAAATCCAACATGTGTAAATATAATTATACAATTATCTTACTGCATAAGAAAAATCAGATCAAAAAGGAAAAAAAAAAAAACGAGCAAGAAAACAAAATGCAAGTGAACAACAACAAAAAGTGGAAATGCAATGTTGTGATCCACACTCAGTTCCCACAGGCTCACTCTGGGCAAAGATGGCTCTCTTTGTCACAAGATCATTGGAACTGGCCTCAATCATCTCATTTCAATAAATACATTCCACGGGCAGGGAATATACAACAGAAAATAAAATGGGTCTTGTACCTTTAAGAAGCTACTTTTTGGATAGAAAACAACATGAATCTAATAAAGAAAATTTAAAACAAATGTATACAAATTAATCTCTGGGGAGCAGAAAGCCAATGTTCTAAGTTTAATATAAAAGACAATTTATTAACAATAGAACAGGGATTATCCAATGGAAATTGATGATATGTTACTCATGAAGGCCAGAGAAGGAGGCTTCAGCCTACGCAACCTTCAACTCAGAATCACAGGGATTCCTGAAAGGGCCACTTGGCAATAGATTTAGAAGTAATCTAGTCTAGTCCAAACCTCCCATTTTATAGATAAGGAAAACTGAGGCCCTGATAAATTGTCTTACACAACCAATCAAATTAATAGTTTCATTATTACTCTTTGAACAAAAAGTGACAGGTATATATGTGTGTTGGGGTATGGGAGAGAGGGATAAAGGCATGTCTAAGGAGAAAGGGTAGATGATAAAGTGCTTGTCCCAGCTGATGATCACCATTTTATACAAATCTTATCTTATAATTGTTTGGATTTAACATATATTTATACCACATTTAATATGTATTGGACTACTTGCCATCTAGGGGAGGGAGTGATGGAAGGGGAGGGAATTAGAATACAAAGTTTTGCAAGGGTTAATGTTGAAGAATTATCCATGCATATGTTTTGAAAAAGAAAGTTTTAATGAAATACGCAAATAAATAATAAAAAAAAAAACAAATCTTATATAAATACGTGTGTGTGTGTGTGTGTGTGTGTAAATTTCTAAAACTTAAAATGATGGTTCATAACATTACACAATTAGGTCAGGGAAAGGAACTCAAGAGGCCATCTAGTCCAACCCAATAAATTTATAAATGAAGAAATTGAGGTTCAGAGAAGGTAAATGGATTTGCCCAATATCATGTAAGAAATGTGAAAGGTGGAATTTGAACAGAGGTCACGTAATTCCAGGGTTTTTCCTGTTGCACCCTTGCGTCTCAGTTATGGCATTATTGTTGTTACAAAGGCTTCTCATTGAAAAAAAAGAAGTCATTTCCCACTAAGTTCTTAACTCTATTCTCAATTACAGATTATTAACATAAATTAAAACTAGCATTCAAGGCTCTCTGCCATCTGCTGCTGCTCTAACTCTCTAGCTGCATACTACTTCTATTCCAATACTGTTTTCTTTTTAGAAATAAATAATAATGATGAGTAGAATGAAGTCAAGGAGAGTTCATTGGGAAACTCTGCTAAGAATCTCTGATCAAGTTGATATGAATTTATTAATCAACATTTCTTGGATCCAGTTGGTCTCATCTTGTAATATAATTATGAAAATCCATCTCTTTCCATTCATGTCCAAAAACAATGAAGAGATGTTGCTGAGAGTCCTCTGACTTTCTGGAACTTATCAAACCAATGAAAACTACACTCAGAAAGCCTTAGAATGTCAGGGCCAGCAAAGAAATTAAGAACTGTTTAATTCAACCCTATTATTTTATAGTTAAGAAAACTGAGGCACTAAGGAGGAAGTTTTTTGTTTTTTGTTTTGTTTTGTTTTTTGTTTTTTTAAAGGTTATAGAAACAGTCAACTGCAGAGCTACTCTACTTCTATTTTAGTGCTATGAATACTGAATTGTGTTTCATTTCACTTTTTAAAAAGGATAAACATAATTCAGGTGTGTTTTGGGACTATACAAGTGAAAAATGGTCACTTTCAAGGACGACTCAAAAAAGAGGAAAAGAAACGTGCTGTAAACAACTAGGGCTGGAATTAATCAATCTAAAAGCATTTAATCAGTACTTACAATGTGTCAGGTGTTGTATTGAGAAATTCAAGCCTCCAAAAGAGTAATTAATTTGACCACAGTCTTATACATGTTGACTGGTAAAGGAGGGCTTCCAATCCATATCTTCTGGCTCTCGTTCCAAATATGTTATTAATATCTTGCATTGAAAGACTGAAAATGATATAAAACAAAATTAAATAAAACAAACCCTGAAACATATCTTAAAATGGGAAAATACAAACATCATTCAGCCCAAAATAAATTGAAACATATTTTCAAAAGCAACAATTCAAAGAGATTTTGCTTATAACCTACTTTGAGGTAGAGGGGAGGAGAAATGGGAAAGAAAGATCACTTCAATCATTTAAACTCTGTACAGCTTAATAAATCACAGAAAAGTATACTCATCTTAAGCCCAAAGATCTGGATTTTGTTGTTGTTAGCTCAATAATACAGAGCACCTTAAGTCTTCAAGAGTGGCTGGGCACAAAAGTGAAATTAATCAATGATGAAGTATTTATTATGACCCTTGCTAAGGAAAGATACAATTTTTTTTTAATTGTCTCTGCCCTCAAAGAGCTTATATTCTATAGAGGAACAGGGAGGTAATATCTAGGAATCCATAAATACAAAATTAATATCTAATAAGAAATTGGATACAGACAGAGCAAGAACATTCAGACCGATGCTTCACTGTGCGGTCCATGGAAGGCCACTGCAGTAGTCTGTGCAGTGGATATAGATGAGGAGGGCCTGAACTTGGGTGGTGGCTGTGCAAATGAAAAGGAGGCAACATGTGCATGATGTGCTCCCAGTATAAGGGAAGTAAGAAAGTGAAGAATGAGATCAAGATCGTGAACTTTGGTACGTGGGAAGATTCTGTTATATACCCAAGGGAAATCTGGAGAGGAGTGAGCTGGGAGGCAAAGACTGAGTTCCAAACACCCAATAGATTGCTAGTCACACTGATGGGAGTTCAGAAGAAAAACTAGGGTTGTATAAGGAGGTCTGGTAATCTCCAAAGAGATGATAACTGAATCCACAGAGGGTGGATGAGATTGACAAGCTGACTTGCTGGGGGCCCACACAAACAGGACATCATAGAGACAAGATTAACTTCGTGAAGTCTTTAAGCATTTCAAGTTTTACAAAGTGCTTTCTCTCAAAAACAACTATGCTTCATTGTGTGGTAGTGGTGCAAATATTAACCTCCAAGTTACAAATGGCACAATAGATAGAATGATGGTCTAAGAGTCAGCCAGATCTAAGTTCAAATTCTGACCTAGACACTTCCTAAGAGTCAGCATGATCCGAGTTCAAATTCTGACCCAGACACTTTCTAGAGGGTCTAAGAGTCATTATGATCCGAGTTTAAATTCTCATCCAGACACCTGAGCAGTCACTTCACCCTTTTCTGCCTCAATTTCTCCATCTACAAAATTAGGATTTTAATAACAACTACTTCATAGGGTTGTAAGCATCAAGTGAAATGACATGTAAAACATTTTGCAAAACTTATGTTATAGATGGAAACATTAAATCTCAAAAGCTCATATGCATATGGTCAACATGGTAATATGATATGGGATTCAAACATAGGTCTCCTGGCTCTCTAAACCCAATCCTCAAGTTCTATCATTTACTAGCCAAGTGACTGAATAATTCAACTTACCACTGATTTTTTTTTATCAATAAGATGGAAACAATAATACTTGTCCTACTCATTTCAAAGGACTGCTGACAAAATCAAATGAAATAAATAAGAACCTCATAATTTCACACAAAATTACACATATGTCATTTATTTATTCTACACATATGATGTGTGAATAATGCTAGATATCATCATCATTAGTAAATGTGGAGATTTAGGTTTGTTATAAAGGCAAGGTAATTGTTTACAGTTATCCAAAAGTGGAATGGGTTACACCTGTTAGTAGACAAGTCAAAGATAATTGATTAAGCACCTACTATGAGCTAGGTCCTGAGTTAAGTGCTAGAGAAAGAAAAAAGGCAAAAAATAGGCCCTATCCTTGAACAGTTCACAATCCCATGGGAGGAAATGTAAATAGCTATGTACAAACAAGATACATAAAATAATAATAGCTAACATTTAGATAGTAAATTCCTATTTATCTAAATTTATCTAAAGATAAAGAAAGTATTATGTGTCAGCAGTGCTAAGGGCTTTACAATGATTATTTTATTTGAGGCTAACAACAATGCTGTGAGGTAAGTACTATTATTATCCCCATATTAAGCAACTTGCCTAGGGTCAGAGTCACTAAGTATCTGAAGATGGATTTGAATTCAGTCTCCAGACCTGCTTAAAATCTGGAATTAACAGAAGGAAAGCACTAGCTTAAGAACAATCAGGAAAGGCTTGTTATTGAAGATGGCATTTAAGCTGAAATTTGAAGGAACTCAGGAGAACCTCAGACCCAGAGGACAAACAGTGATAATGGCAGGAGTTCAAGGATTTGAGTATTTTATGTGCGATCTCCAGGGGAGGCAGCATCACTGGACCACAGAGTACCTGTAGGAAAGGAAGGAGTAGAAAGACTAGTAGAAAGGCTTTGAACACAAGAGGATTTTATATTTAGTTTTGGAGGTAATAGGGAGCCATTGAAGCTTATTGAAGGGGAGATACTATGGTCAGATCTGCATTTAAGGAAGATCATTTTAACAGCTGAGTGGAAGATGGATTGTAGCAGGGAGAGAGACTTAAAGCAAGGAGGTAAACCAGAAAGTTATTCCAATAATCCAGGCATGAGGTGATAAGGGCCTATACCAGAGTGGTGGCAGTATCAGGAGAGAAGGGGACATATGCAAGAAATGTAAGGAACTTAGTGTTGATAAGACTTGGCAATTGTGATTGGAGTTAGGGGAGTGGGAGTGAGGAGGCGGTGAATTCTCTCTTACTGGAGGTATTCAAGCAAAAGTGGGGATGACCACTTGTTGGCAATGCTATCAAGCAGGGGTCAGCAGATTATAGTCTATAGGGTGTAGTTTGCTGAATATTCCTTGATCATCTTCACTGATATCACTACTATTTTTCCCAAGGATGATAGAGACCCATTTAAATTTCACAGCACCAGAGCATTCTGAGATCACCTACTTTATCCTTGTTAGGTATGGTGGTCTATCATATAATCAGAAAAAAGGTGAAATTCCTTATAATTTTCAAATAGTTAAAAGACAGGGGGGAAAAAAAAGGAAAAAAAGGAAAAGGGAGAGGGAAATTTTTCTGGTCCCCTTTGCAAGACCTTAAACCTATATCAATGTAAACCAATGTATAACCAGAGCTATCTATAAATACCTCTACAGACAAGCCAAAACAGATGAGATAGCAATACCACTCCAAGGCAAAGAGCTCCGAACTGTTACTCTACTCTGGACCAGAAATCCTGTTTTGGGAACACGACTTCAGAAGAGGACTGCTCATGCAGACAGTTGCGAACTCTTTATTTTGTCTCTTGTGCTGACTAAGTCCTAAACAGTGGGAGTTAAATATTTATAAAGCAACCGCTGTTTGTTTAATTTTCAATCTGTACTTGCAAAGGTCTGACCCAGAGAAATCCAGAGGTGACAGCTGGTTATAAAAGGCAGGGGGAAGTACAATGAGCACAGGAGGCCCCTGCCAGGGTCCAGCACATCCATCTCCACCCTTTTCTTTTTTGTTTTGCTCTGTGTTTACCTTTGTCATTTTTAAACGTTACCTTAGTTAGGAAAGATCTGCTTCTATGTTTAGTCTTTTACTCCTCAGGCATTAAGGCCAGTAAGAAAAAAATAGGTTCTTAAAATTCTTAACAAATACCATAAAACACTAACATATTTAACATGTAGACTACCTGCCATCTAGGAGAGAGAGTGGGGGGAAGGAGGGAAAAATTTGGAACAGAAGGTTATTCAAGGGTCAGTGTTAAAAAATTATCCATGCATGTTTTGTAAATAAAAAGCTTTAATAAAAAAATAAAACAAAACAAAAAAACAAATACCATATAAAATGAGCCTTTCCATATACATTGTAGGCTGGAAGAAGGCTGTGAAACTGAATCTGGACCAGTAATATTCACAGTCATAATAATATACTTTCAGGGCAAATCAACAACCTAGTGCCATCCCTCATCCTACAAAATCTGCTTTCATTTCTTCCTCACACGCTCCATGGAAATTCTACTTAACAGGCTGATGGATGTCTTAGGGATTCCAAGACAGTACTCGTCATCCATATCTCACTGAAACTATTACTAAAAATGACTTGTACACAAAAAGTGGCAAAGAAAATACCGTCCTGGACATGTAGCACATACAGCGGAGAGAATACTGATTTGAAGTCCAAGGAATTAAGTTTAAATTTAATTAAGTTTAAACTAAGTTTAACTCCATGGAAGTTCTACTTAACAAGCTAATGGATGGTCTCTGTCTACTGGATTCCAAAACAATACTCAAGTCATCCATATCTCACTGAACCTATTACTAAAAATGACTTGCATGCAAAAAGTGACAAAGAAAATTCAGTTTATTTGAAGTTCAAGGACCTAAATTTAAGTCCTATTTCTGAAGCTGTAATACCTGTGTGACCTTAGGCAAATCATGAATTTACCATCTGTAAAGTCAATGGAAGATTGGGGGAGATTCAACTAAAAAAACTGGAAACAACAGCAAGATTATACAATGATCAATTCGGATGGATGTGGCTCTTTTCAACAGCCAGGTAACAAGCCAATTCAATAGACTTGTGATGGAGAGAGCCATCTGCCCCCAGAGAGGGGATATGGGGACTGAGTGTAGACTACAATATAGCATTTTCACTCTTTGTTGTTGTTTGCTTGCATTTTGTTTTTTCTTTTTTGATCTGATTTTTCTTGTGCAGCAGGATAATTGTGGAAATGTATAGAAGAATTGCACAGTTTAGCATATGTTGGATGATTTGCTATCTAGGGAAGGAGGTGGAGAGAAAAATTTGGAACACAAGGTTTTGCAAAAATGATTGTTGAAAATTGTGCATATATTTTGAAAATAAAAAGCTTTAAATAAAATAAAATAAAAAAGCTGTGGGACTACACAAGTAATTTTTCCTTAAAATATAGGTCTGATCATATTTCCTACCCCATTCCCTCAAAAAACCCCAATGGCTCCCAATTGCCTCCAGGAGCAAATGCAAAATGCTCTGTTAAGCATTAATTAAACTTTACAATCTTCTTATACTTTACACTCTTTCTTGTGACCAAAGCCTCTTGGCTATTTCATGAACAAAACATCTCTCAGCTCTGGACACTTTCTTTGGCTGTCCCCAAACCTAAAATGGGTTCCCTCTTCCAATCCAACTACTGACCTCCCAGGCCTAAAGTCCCAACTAAAATCCATCTTCTACAGGAAGTCCCTTTTAATTCTAATGCTTTCAGCAGGTAATTACTTCCTATTTATCCCATATATAATTTGCTTTGCACATTTCTTCTTGGGGCAAACCTCTCCATTTTGATAACTTATAATTTTGCAATTTCCCAAGTAAATAATGCTGAATAATAATTAAATTATTTTTCAATTTCCCAAGTTAACAATGTCGAATAATAAAGCTCCCTGAGAGCAAGGAATAATTCCCCCCCCCCCCCTTCTTTTTGTATCCTCAGCTCTTTGCAGACCGTCTGGCACATTTATTCGGCCTTTTCAGTATCTGATTTTTCATGGCAAAGATAATGGAGTGGTTTGCCATTTCTTTCTCCAGCTCATTTTACAAATGAGGCTAACAGAATGACACAGTAAGTAAGAGTCTGAGGCATGAATGGGGTCTTCTGGACCCTAAGCCCCAGCTCTATTCACTGCCCCACCTCAAGGTCCCAATTGGACACAAAGTAGGCACTTCATAAATGTTTGCTGATGGCCTGAGGGAACCTCCTGCACTCACATTTCAATAAAAATCAAGATTTACAAAGTACTTTCCCTACAACTTTCTGGTGAGGGGAATGATTTGAATTTAAAAAGACTCTAGTTAGTTTATAAGCAGTGCTTTAAGCTACCCAGACTTGGGGGGAGTGGGGAGTGTACAGAAAACAAACAAACACCACTAAACCCACCCCCAAAACAAAACACCCACATTTCCTTCCCACAAGGAGCAGCCATTCTAAAGGGGAGGACCAGAGCACAAATATGCACATAAAAGATACTTAGTGCAAATGGGAGGTAATCTCAGAGGGAAAGTGCTAGCCAGGAGTGAGATGGGAAGGGACTGGGAAAACTGGGGGATTAGAGCAGAGTTTAGAAAAAAAGACCCAGAGGTCAGGAGATGAAAAGCTTTGTAGGATTGGGGAAGTTAGTGAAAAACAGGGAGTCAGAAGATTATTGCAAGCAAGGAACAATAGCAGGGGCAACAGAGTTACTGGGTTAGGAGTCTGGGTTAAGGAGATTAGAATGATAGGAAGGAGCCAGATTGTAAAGGGTTCTAAAGGCTAACCAAGAAGTGACCCGACCCAGAATTGTTAACATAGCTAATAAATGTTAGGGCTCTGTCTCGAACCCTTGTCTGCTGACCCCGATAACCAGTGCTCTTCCCACTACAGCTGGCTGGGAGGAGGAAGAGTAATAATAGTAATACAGGTTTGCAAGACATTGTTTTAAGTCCATTAGTTGATCTGATCCTCAATCACCTTGTAATATGGGAGTTATCCCCATCTGACAGATGAGGAAACTGAGGCCGAGAGAATTTTAGTGATTTATTAGGGTTACACAATGATAAAAGCTAGAGACAGGATTTGAATTTGTCTTCTTAACTTCAACACTCTAGCCCACCAAACCTGGTGGATATTTGGTATACTATAAGAATATATTTAGTATGCCTAGTATACTTCTCATAGCATATTATCATGATTTAATTTAAACTATGAAAAATATAAACTCTTTTGAATGATTTTTTAAAGTGTGTCATTTTAAAATTTTTATTTTTAATTCATGGAATAAAACATTTCCATAACAATATGATTAAAAAAAGATTATTGACTATGAAACTGCAAATCTGTGTATAATTTTCTCTTCCTTTTAAGTACACAACAAAATTATCATGTAAATTTCATTTTTCTTCCCCCTCCCCCTCCTCACAGTAGAGATAACAATCAGTACAAGGAAGAAGTCTGGATAAATGACCTAAAGCTTCTAAACACAGTCCTTTAGCAACCTACCAAAATGTTCAATGGAAAAAGATGCTTAGTAAGGGTGTATGGAATTAAAAATTACATGAACCTTAGAGATCGTCTAATAAAATACTGTCATTTTACAGATGGGGAAACTGAGGCCCCAAAAGAAGGAATGACTTTCTAAAGTCTGGAATGACCCCCACTTATTTTGCTGATAAGATCCCTTCAGCTTTGTGATTCCATGAATTCCACATGAGTTCTCCTCCCAGCTCTGAGATTCTATGACTTTCATGAAATCTCAGGTCTGAATAGGTTTGAAAATAGATAAGCCATTAATTAATCAAATTATTTTTTGGACCACTAAGTAGCTTTTTCAGTCTCTCCAACATTGCTTCCCTTTTCACTCTCAGCATTTCCTTCGGTCCTGTTTTCACTTTTGCAAGGCCTGCCATCTTCCATTGGTGAATTCCTCCTAGAACTTTTTTTTTTTTTGGAAGGGCTCAGGCAGGCCTTCATTCCCCTTCTGAAGCATCACTTCAAAACCATGAACCCATCCAGTTTATCTTCATCTTTTCCCATTTTTCAGCTTATTTTCCTATGCAATTTTCCCCCACTAGAATGTAAACTCCTTAAGGACAGGAATTGGGTTTATTTTTATTTGTATTTTTTGGACTGGCACATGATAAGCCCTTAATAAACACTTATTTCCTTTCTTCCTCCTTCCTTTATAACAATATGATACATTATCTCTAACCATTAACTATTTTATGCAAAGCAGAAGAGACTTTTTAAGTATAAATCCCAGTGATATCTGATCAGCTATATTAAGAGAGGCTCATCATCAGGCTGACTTCTGGAACTTGAAGATCATCCACTATATTTTATCTATATATAGATATGTGTGTGTGTGTATATGTACACACAACCCATGCACCACACTCTGCTATTAGTTGTCTTCAGAACTCAAATGATCTATATCTGGAGCAAGAATATGTATTTGGTACCTGTTTCTGCCACACAAGCTACACTAGCAAGTCAATTCACTTTCCTAACCCTCATTTGTGAAATGATGGGATTGAAACAAATTAAAAGAGGCCAAAGTTTCTAATGTAGGGTACATAAACTTTTTAAAAAATATTTTTGTAACAGTATTTCAACATAAGTGGTTTTCTTTATGGTGCTATATATTTTATTGAATATATTTTTTTTAAAAAGTTTGAGAAAGGGTCTTAGGTTTTCCCAGAACAAAAAAAAAAATCTGATTTATTTTCTCATCCAGCTCTAAATCTATGCTCCCAAAGATTCCTTTTTTTAATATTCTATTCTCCTCAGTCTCTAAAGAGAGATATCTCTCACCTTTCCATTCATAAAAATTTGCCTTGAACCAAGTCTAGAGGTTCCTAAGACTTTAAGCTGGAAATAATCACAGTACTTGCTCTGCCTTATGACCACTTATGTAGGAATTTGCATAAGCAATTTAACAAAAGAAGGGGGGAAAAAAAAAGGAAGAAAAATTATTACTCTCCAAGGACCACTTTACAGGAATCCACACAAACTGACACAAGGTATCTAAGTAAATAACTTCCCAGACCAATGGAATTTGGAAAAGGAAATGGCACTATTACCTGAATGCCTTCCACATGCTAGAAGAAGCCTCCCTCCTCTCTGGCTTTAAAAATAATATAATTTCAAAAGAAACATTTAACTTTCTAAAGTCCTTTCCAATGCTAACATTCTAATCTCTCCTAGTCTTGCCTGGTCTCCTCCTCTAAGATTAGTCTGGAGCCTAAGTACCAGGATCAGGATCAGGCCATCAGTTAGAATCATTTGCATAGAGATGATAATCAAGCCCATGGGACCTGTTGAGGTCAATAAAAGAGATAGCATAGAAAGAAGGAAAAAGCCTAGGCTTGTATCCTCAGTTAGGCAGCTGGACAAAGGATGGGAATAGGGAGAAGGAGAGGCAGTGGAGGGCAGGAAGGAGAACAAGGAGCCAAGAGTATCCCAGATTCTCAGGAAGGAGAGCACACAGAGAGGGAATGAAAGGGGAGAGGAGGCTGAGCTGCAGGGTGGACAGCAGAGCCAAAAGAAGCAGAAAGGTTGAAAGCTTTGAAGGCCTAGGAAAAGGTCATCAGATTTGGCCATTAAGAGATGACTGGTAACTTTGGAGAAATCATTTTCAGTTAAGAGATGAGGTCAGAAGACAATGCAGGGCGGTTGCATATGAGTAAGAGTAAAGAGAATGGAGAAAGAATGCAGACAGGAATTTGGCTGTGAAAGGGAGAGATATGAGGTTTGAATGAGCAAGAAAGGATCATCTGTGTATGAATGGGGAGGGGGGAGAAGGGGCACTCAAACTCAGGCCTCTCTTTCAATGAATAAATTTCTATATACTTGGTCATATTAATAGCAGTTTACATCTACTAAAGTTTTTTCTTTAAAAGACTTTAAAAAAAATTTGTAAAGCACCCTAAAACTTCCAAAACACTTTACACATATCATCTCAATTGGTTTCCCTAGCAAATCTAAAATATCCTATCATTATGCCCATTTTACAGGTAAGCACATAGGTTTAAATGACTTGACCATGATCATACAGCTTATTACTTCCAGAGTTGAAATTTGAACCCAGTTCTTCCTGACTCCAGCCACTATATCCTGATTTCTACTCAGCATCATAACAAAATGCATGTAAATCAGGTGGTACAAATTTCATTGCCCCTTTTTACAAATGGTGAAAGTGAGTCTCAGAGAAGTTAGAAGGTTACACAGTAAGTAAGTTAGCAAGTAATCCAGGATTTAGGCCCAAGTATTCTGACTTCTAAATCTCAATGATCTTTTCTCCAGGCTCCCATAACATTCCCTCCTATAGTAAAAATCATCCAGGATGGCCAAAGGCTGCAAAAAGTTGTCTCTTCCAGGCATTCATTAAATAGATACAGTATGGACACTTCTGTCCCTTCTTTACACACTGCACAGGCAACCTGACACTGACATTACCACCAGCTTTAATACCGGGAACAAATACAATTTATTAGATATTGTACTCGCACATGTTTGCATGCAAAATCAGAGCAACACTTTGATACAGGAGATTAAAGGGAATGCTGAAGTGTGCATGAGGTTGGAAATAATGACAATGCCTTTCATCAGGAAAACCAAAATTACCCACTCTGCATACAGCCTCTCATCTCCTATAGGCCAAGCAAAGCTGCTTATTATAAGAGATGCCTTTTCCATAATCTCAGTTGCAGGGAAAGGAGAGACGCCAGCATCGCTTTTAAAATGGTTTCATTTTCTTGGCTCTCCAGAGACAGATCAGCTGTCGGAAACACATGCCTCATTCTACAGAATATCCTCATGGAGCAGAAAGACCATCTGCTACAGAACGCTGAGTAACCGGATAGAATGAGAATTCCACTCTGGGCCCACCGCATGGACTGTTGATTTTCAACTTGAAACAGTGTCTGGAACATAGCTCTGCCAGAAGACAGCCTCTAACCAGAAGCCCGGCTGCACAAACCTATGAGCAATGAGCCCTCCAAACCACAGCTGATCTTCTCCTACGCCAGCTTCCTATTACTCTTCAGGAAATGGGGGTTTTAAACCACAAGCATCACATGGGAAAAGAGCTGCTCCTTCTCCTGTCTTCTTCCCTCCTCCCTGACAACCCTCTCCCTTCATCATCATCAACAACAAAATCCAAACCCTAGAAACAGAAACTGCCCCATGGAATGGCCAGAAGCAATATCCCTCTAATAGGCAACCAACAAGTCACCTGGATCAGGGTCTGTATTTTCTACCAAAGATATTGAGGAGGTAATTTGGCTCCTTGGGAAACACATCCCTTAAAGCCTTTGAAAGCAATTAGGAAAATCTCTGTAGTTAAAAGCCCAAAAATTCTGTCCCTAAAACAGCAAACTTTTGACCTGGGAGGAATTAAATTAGGAAAATCTCTGTAGTTAAAAGTCCAGAAATTCTGTCCCTAAACAGCAAACTTTTGACCTGGGAGGAATTCTATAGCCTTCTCCTAATCTAAGCCCTATCATCTTAAAATTGATAAAACCAGGATATCAGAACTAGAAGAGAACCTCTGAAGTCTTTTAGTCTATAACCCTCATTTGGCAGATGGATAAACTATGATTTAGAGAAGTACTTCGTCCAAGATCTTGCAACATAGAATGGAGCAGAGATTCTAGATTCTTTTTCTACATGTTTTTCTTACACATCATGCTACTACTCAGTTTATCAACCTTCAACGGCTCTCTACTCCCTTTAGTTTCCTGTCCAAACTCCATATTCAAGGATTTCTATAATCTGGCCAAAATCGTACCTTACCAGTTTCATTTCCCACTTTTCTCTTTCTATATAAATAAGATAATGTATGTAAACGCACTTCATAAATTGCAGAGTACTCTATAAATGGAAGGTATCATAATCACAAACCCAATGCTCCAGCTAAAATAGTCTGTTCAAAGAATCATAAAATCTTAGCCTTGAAAGGAAAAGGTCCTGCAAAGTTAACTATTCTATTCTACTTTCCAAAGCATGCATCTACCTACAGAAGCATGCAGTATTAAACAGCGAAGAGGAATTTAATTCAATTTCATTCACTAAAGATGCTTCTCTTTAAGGCCCCTTGTTAGACACTAAGGATACAAACATGAAAAATGACAGTTTATCTGGGGTAGAATTACAGTATAGTAAAAAGATTGATGGATATGAAAACAGAGGGCCTAAGTTTAAATCTTACCACCTATTCAATTTTGGTCATTTTACTTTTCTTCTTGGTGTCTGTTTCCTTATTTGCAAAAGTATGAAACTGAGTCAGACATCTCAAGTCTCTTTTGACTCCAAACCCATATTCCTATATTCCTGAGTTATGTGAACAAAAATAAATGGAATTATAAAGTTATTAAAGGCATCTAAACTTTGAAGAAGGACACACAACAGAGATGACAGTAGAGAGAACTCATTTTAGCTAAGGGGGATATTGTGCATAAACTCAGAGGAAGGACAGGGCAGGAAATCAAACAATAGCTAGTAGCAAACTTGGCTAATGGATCAAATACATGAAGGGAAATAATGGGAAATCTGGAAAAGTAAAAAAAAAAAAAATTAAAATCTTGAGGGCAAACATGGCTTTATTTTGCCTTTGTATGCCCTTCACCTAGCAAGCTGCCTCATACAAAGCATGTGCTTAATAAATATATATGTTGAATTGAAGGTAGGTTGAAGAAGACCCTGAAAGATAAAATTAGAAGTTTATATTTTATTCACTGGGGAACAAGAAGATGCTAAAAGTTTTCTTGTTTTTATTATAAAACAAGGAAATGACATAATCCAATCTGTTCACTAAAAAAATTGTTTTGGCAGTGGTAGCAAAGGATTGGGAAAGTAGGAGGTTAGAGGCCTGGAAATTAGTTGTGAGACTATTACAAGAGACCAAGTAGGAAGTAACAAGTACTTGAATATGGGTGGAGACAGCAGAAAATAGAAGACTGAATCAAGATCTACTGGAAAGCTATAACAGAAGGACCACGACTATTAATTCAATCTGAAGAATGAGGAGGAGGAAGGAGTGACAAATGGCAGTTTCTGAGCACATAATCAGAAGGCCAGTGAAACCAGTAACCAAGAGGTAGCGAGGACATGTTTCAGTGGAAAAAATGATGAATTTAGTTAGAGACCATTCAGTGAGCCATCCTGGTGAAATGTCTCAAACTATGAGATGCAAAAAGAGCTATAGAGAAGCAAGACAGGGGAAGAAATTTGGGAATCATCTGCATAGAGATGATAACTGAAGCCATGGAAACAGATAAAATTGCCACAAAAGATGACAAAAGAGAGAGAAACTTGGAGAAGAATTATGGCCCCATACAGAGATAAAATACCATCTACTATCTTACCAATGAGAAAAATGAAGTTTAGGGGTTATTCAGCTTGTTTAAGGTTACACAGTTAGCTAGTAGTAGAGATAAGATACCAGCTCTCCTCATTCACAATCTGGTGCTCTTTCCACTATACCTACCCAGAAGGGTCAATATCCTGAATGAATAGATAGTCACCTAGTCTCCACCAGGATAATTCCAGTGGGAGGGAGTTCCCTTTTGTGTGTGTGTGTGTGTGTGTGTGTGTGTGTGTGTGTGTGTGTGTGTGAGAGAGAGAGAGAGAGAGAAAATCTGAGTTCTAAAGGCTGAATTAAAATTTCTTCTACTATTGAAAAAAGAGAAATCAAGAAGTTGTTCCTTTCCATCAACATCAGCTGAAAAACTAAAACCTACATATAAAGTGACATTTTCCTTAGTATACAGAATATTAAAGCTAGGAACAGTCTTCTAAAACATCTCATTTCACAGATGGACATATTGAGGTTCAAGAAAAGCTCACTTGTCCATGGTCACAAACCCCATGAAAATAGTGGGAAATCAAGATGGATCAGTGGTAAAACTAGGAGAGAATATCCTACGCTTTGACTAAAACTTAAGGAAGAAAATCATGTACTCTATTTGTGGTTCAGTGGAATGAATTGGAGATGGCTGTCTGAAAAGGATGCTAGTGGAGAGTGTGAGGAAAGAGTGAGAGTGGGTGGGCTATCCTGCAGCACAGAAATAGACTTGAGGAGACAAAGTGGCAAAAAGTTGTAGAGGAGACTGGACTAGAACCTACAACTGCTGAGATTTTGTGATCCGGAGATCTCAAAAACAAGAACTCCGTTTCCATGCTTCACTGAAACTGGATTTATTTTACATAGTTTCTCAGAAACATTACCTAATGCGGGGGGTTACATACAACAAGCAACTTCAAAGAATCCAAGAACTGACCCTCAAGGTTAGAGCTAGGTAAGGGAGGAAAATCTCAGCTCAATCTATGAAGAGGAACTTCCTGGAACAGGTGATGCTGGGAAACAGACAAATTCTCATTGGTGAAGGTATTCAAAAGGCTGCAATGTGAGGGTATTGTGGAGTGAGAAGTCACATCCCAGGCTGAGGGGCTGGACCAAATGACCACTCTGGCCCTCCCCAGATTCCTGGGGAAATAAGAGAAAAATCAGAGATTCAATATGAGGATTCTTTTCTCCGCCTTCCTGGAATGTCACCGGTATAGCAAGGGACCATTAAGCCCTCTCTGATGAGCAGAATGCAACTGCACTTTTAAGAGGAAAGTCTACTATAGACACATGCTATGTAAGCAAGGGCAGAGGGTGCTATGGTGGGGAAGACAATAATGAGTGAGAAAATTCTAGTTCTGCTTTGGTCAGAGTGCATCAATCTTGGAAAGAATACTGCCATGAAAATGACCTGGTCACTGCCCTCAAGGAGCATATGACCAACCAAATGAGAGGAACAAGTCAGACACATGAAAGACAACAGACAAAGAATATGACAACTGTATAAATATTAACAAGGTGGTACTGCTAAACGTGCAAGGTGAGTTCCCAGGATCATGGACAATTAGAAGCTACAGAGAACAGAACGCTGGACATGGGGACTGGAGTTAAAGTGTTCCACACAATTTATCTTTCAAAGCCTAGTTGCCTCATCTGTAAAACAGAGATCAATAACAGCACCTATCTAAATCATTATTGATCAGAGAAATTCAAATTAAGACAACTCTAAGGTATCATTATACACCTGTCAGTTTGGCTAAAATGACAGGAAATGATAATGACGAATGTTGGAGGGGATGTGGGAAAACTGGGACACTGATACATTGTTGGTGGAGCTGTGAACGGATCCAACCATTCTGGAGAGCAATTTGGATCTATGCTCAAAAAGTTATCAAACTGTGCATACCCTTTGACCCAGCAGCATTTCTATTGGGTTTATATCTCAAAGAAATCTTAAAGGAAGGAAAGGAACCCACATATGGAAGAATGTTTGTGGCAGCCCTTTTTGTAGTGGCTAGAAACTGGAAACTGAATGGATGCCCATCAATTGGAGAGTGGTTGAACAAATTATGGTATATGAATATTATGGAATATTATTGCTCTGTAAGAAATGACCAGCAGGACGATTTCAGAGAGGCCTGGAGAGACTTGCATGAACTGATGCTGAGTGAAATGAGCAGAACCAGGAGATCATTGTACACAGCAACAATAATACTATATGATGATCAATTCTGATGGACATGGCTCTCTTCAATAATGAGATGGTTGAGGCCAGTTCCAATGATCTTGTGATGAAGAGAGCCATTTACACCCAGAGAGAGGACTATGGGAACTAAGTGTGGATCACAACATGAAGTTTTCAACTCTTTTTATTTTTGTTTGCTTGCATTTTGTTTTCTTTTTCATTTTCCCCCCTTTTGGATCTGAGTTTTTGTATGTGTGCAACATATTAGAAATACGTATAGAGAAAATGCACATGTTTAACATATATTGGATCACTTGACGACTGCAAGAGGGGGGAGGAAAGGAAGGGAAAAAATTAGAACACAGGGTTTTTGTAGGGGTGAATGGCAAAAACCATCTGAATATATATTTTGAAAATAAAAAGCTGTAATAAAAAAATAAATAACAGCATCTATACCACAGGTTTTGAGGATTAAATGAGGGCATAGATTGCTCTGCAAACCTTAAAAGCACTAAATAAATGTTAGCTAACTAACATCATCAACAGTTTCATCATAGTTATCAAGGAACAGTTTCACAGAAAAGGTGGAACATAAAACAAGCTTCAAGCACAGGTTGGATCTGGACAGGTAGAGAGGGAATTCTCAAGTTTCTCGGAGCATGGACCTTCAATTTACAATCATATAATGTCACTGATTACATTATATGGGTGTGTGTTTTTATTATATATAAAATATGATATATGTATGTATAAAATATGTTTATACTTATATACATACATACATACACACATACACCTATACTCCTGTGCTTGTCACATTTCCTCAGACTATAAGCTTCAAGAAAGCAAAGAGCTTGTCTTATCTAAACAATCAATCAAAAAGGATTTATTAAGCACTTCCTAAGTGCCAGGTGCTGTGCTAATTATAAAGATACAAAGGCAAAAATCAATCTTTGCCCTCAAGGAGCTCACAAAGTAATGGGAAAGGCATGTCAAAGACTAGGTATATATACAGGACACAAACCTTGTATTTTCTCCAGCCTATTACAATGTTCTTGGCAAAAAAAAAAAAAGTGTTTGGCAAACTGAGTTGAATCATAAGATTCTGCAGAACAAAGATGGTCCAGTCACAAAATCAGAAAAATCTCAAGGACTTCAGAAGACATCCAGTCCAAGACATAGCTAGATGAGAATCTATTCTTCAGATTCCCAGGGAAGTGGTCCCCCAACCCACCCTGAAGGCCTTGGAGGGGACAGAGAAAAATGGCAAGAGAGACTCTCTACCTTTGTAGGCAGTCCATTCCAAAGCTGGATAGCTTTAATTAAGAATTTTATCTTCTTGCATAAAACTTAATGCGATTTCCGCCCACCAATACTGATTTTTCCCTCTAGATCAAACCAAGCAACCAGTTCCAAAATTTTATTTTATTTTTTATATCCACAACCACAATAACCTGCACACAGAAGACATTTAATATTTGCTGAATTTTGAATGAGTGAAACAGCATGTACGGGAACGAGCAAGACATGATCAGGGGACACTGGGGAGCCATTGATTATTTTTGAGTAGAAGAGAAATGTGATGAAAGTGGGGTTTTACAAAGATGAATCCGGTGGCATATGTGCAGGTTGGACTAACAGGGAGAGAGAGGAGCTAGAAAAGCTGCTGAAATGTCACTGAAGCTCTTCATTAAGTTGCAGGCTCTGCATTTTAAGAGGCATTTGAACAAACTGGAGACGGTCCAGAGGGGAGCAATGAAAATGATTAAAGGGCTGGAAAATGAGACCTGTGAGGAAAGGTCAAAGGAGGCTAAGAGAAGAAAAGACTGACAGATGACTTAATACAGTCTTTCAAGTACATAAGGACAAATACGGCAGCCAGATGTTTTCCATTTCCACTTAAGATAGAACAGAGGAAATGGGAACAGCAGGAGAGAGACTCAGGCTATACGTAGAGAAGAACTTCTGGACTGTAGGGTTTTATTATCTGATTAAAAGTTACAGAGGGAGGAGGGCACGTGCCAGAGGCTGGCACAAAAATACAGACCCTTTCACTCAGCTGCCAAATAGGACCACCAAGGGCCTCTTGCCTTCTCCATGCAAACAGTAAGGCCATGGCAGCCACATACACTCTGACTACTAGATACTTGTCTGTCTCTCCCTCTTTCTCTATTTCTTTCCCTCTCTCTCTCCATCCCTTTCTTTCTCTTTCCTTCTCTCTCCCTCCCTCCTACTATCCCTCACTCTTTGTCCCTTTTCTCTCTCCCTCTCTCTCAAATACACACAGTCTCATTCTACACTGCCCTGGACAGACTACAATTGGAATCCTCTGTGTAATAATGAGCTCCCCATTTTAGGAAGGACTTTCAAGAACTAAAATAAATCTAAAGAAGGGCAACCAAGATGCTCTTGAGTCCATATTATAGACAGAAGTAGACTCATTTAGCCTGAGAAAGTAAAGAGTTGGTGAGGACATGAGAGCTATGTTGATTACCCTAAAGAGGAATTTTGGCTTATTCATAAGTTACAAAATAATAATAACAATAATAATAATAATAAATTTAGGCTTGTGTAAAAACTTCACAGATATAAGAACTAGCAAAGGTGGGAATGGGATACTTGGGAAGAATACTTCCCCCTCAATGGAATTTTTCAAGCAAAAGTTGGATGATCGTTTTTAGGGATGTCATTATAAAAAGAATTCATATACTGCTTGAATGAAATGACCCTAAGGTCCTTTTCCGATCCTATAATACTATAAAACTTCAGAGATCATCTAATCTAGCACATTCCAAACTAATTTGATCAAATAACTCTTCATGGGACTGAAATCTATGGGAAATGTGGAATATAGCAGTTTAAAAAAAAAATCTGAAAAAAAAAAAAAAAAAAACTCCTGAATTTGGGTTCAGGAGAGAACTAAGTCTGGAGGCTGTCTCCTGTACTTAGGAGCCAATTATCATTTAGTAAGAAATGATTGTGCCAGACACTGTGCTACATTCAGGAGATACAAAAGAAAGACAAAATAAAGAAACATTAAGTTCCCTAAAGCAATCCCAATAGACTTTAGATAGAAAATGCCATCTGCAGCCAGAAAAAGAACTAAGGAGACTGAATGTAAATCAACACATGCCATGTTCACTTCTTTTTTATCTCCCATGGTTTTTCCTTTTTGTTCTGATTTTTCTCTCCCAACATAATTCATAAAGTGATATGTATAAAAAATAAATTTAGTAGAAAAAAAGAAGCAAAAAAGTTCTTGCTCTCATGGCCTTCCCAGTAGAATGACAAGTCACTTAATACCTCCAACACTCAGTTTTCTCATCAGTAAAATGAGGATTCTAATACCCACCTAATGAGGCTGTGGTAAATGGGAGCCAGAGGAAATCAAGCCTATTTTCACAACGAAAAATGATATTAAAAGTATTTTGAAATGCACACTTTCGTTTTTTATTGGGGGAGGGGGAGAGAGCTCAATTATCTGACATTTCTCACAGATCTACCATAATCATAATCACAAAAACCACTAGGGTTCCAAAGAACACAATCTAAGAAAAGATGATCTTGCCCACTTAAATTCTTTGACAGATTAAGAAATGAGTTATTACTAGATCATAAGGCAAGTTAAAAACAGAACAGAGTTTAGAACTTATGATGCAGAATCCAGTCAAGTGTTCTTTTAGTTATACTATATCTGCTATTTGGGCATAGGAGAAAGTAAAATAAGGAACTCCAGGACTACTCAATATTGAGAGGAGAGAAAGAGGAGGGGTGAGAGAGATAAAAGGAGGAGGAGAGAGAGGAAGAGCCAGAGGGAGAGCAAGAGTCAAAATATGAGAATTTTAAAATCCTAGAGCAAGAGCCAGAGCACAAACATGAGAATTTTAAAATTCTGAGGAATTATACCTAGAAGCTCTCCATCATGACAATTTCCTGGCGTATTTATGAAAGCAGAATAGTTTCCCATCTGGCTATATCCCAAAACATAAGGAGTCTGGATATATTCAACCTGATTGGGGCCCATGACAGCATTAACCAGAACAAAGAAAATAGATTGTAAGCAAAAGCAAAAAAAAAAAAAAAAAGTCATCTATAAAGAAACTCAACAGAGATTGTAAACAAAAGGAAAAAGTCACTCCATGAAGACATCCAGAGGATCTCTATGTGGTTGAGCTCACTAGAAAGCCAAGGCAAGGCTAGCCCTTACTACATAAGCTATTTAAAGCTACTTACTTTTATCCAAATGTCTGTTTTCTCAGGGCAAGGGGGGGGGGGCGGGGGCGGCAGAAATCAATGATAATGCAGCATAAGCAGAAAAGTCCATTTGTCAGGAGGACTAGATACCTAGATCTAGCATTTAAAAGCTGCATGTCCTGAGACTAGGTGTTTTGCCATTGTATGACTAATTTTTGATGTATAAATAACAACAATAACTGAATCTATAAAGTACTTCAAGGTTTGGAAATAGCCCTATATACATTTTTTTTAAATTTAATCTTCACAACAATTATGTGGGGTGGGAATCACATCTATTTTACAGATGAGGAAATGGAGGCCCAGGGACATATAATTAGGATGAGTATGAGGAAGGATTTGAATACAGATCTTCTTAACTGCATGTCCAACTCAAACCACCATGTCATACTGGACCAGGTTCCCCAAAATATTAACATTCTCCATGGTTCTGTGAATTCTTGAGCTTTTTTTTGAGCCTCTCTTGTCTACAGAAACACCAAGATCCAATACATTGCAGGCAAAAGTGAAATTTTAAAGATTTCCCATTAGGCAGCATCTTCCTTACATTTTCTGCAAGCAATGCTTTATTCATTAAACTTTATAATCTCACTTACACATTAAACTAGTATTAATTCATTACTTCCATCAAAATTCATCTGTGTGGTAGACATCCTTTCTTCCTGACACTGCAAAATTAATTTTGGGGGAAGAAATATGAAAGAGAGGGAAAGAAAGAGAGCAGAGGTGAGGAAGATAGGTAGCAAAGGCAAGAGAGGAGAGAGAAAAGAAAGATAAAGAGAAGGAAGGAGAAGGAGGAAAGGAAGAAAGCAAAGAAGGAAGGCTGAACTGTCAGGGAAGACTTCAAAGAAGAGAATGAGTTTTAAATTCAGACATTTATGAATAGGTAGCAATTGGACTGGGTAGAAAGGATTGTCAAAATCAAGGAAAAGGGGAAATTGACAATGTGCTTTCAGCATGGAATGGAGATGTGTCCTTTGAGGAACAAGGGGCCATAAGATGACAGATCTAAAACTAAAAGGGAATTCAGAGCCATCAACTCCAACCTCCTCATTTGACAGATGAAGAAACCAAGACGCAGGAAAGCTAAATGACTTGCCCAGCTAGTAAGATTAATGGAATTCGAAGTCAGGGTGTTTCTGTTTCCAACCAAACAAACTAAATTTTAAGAGGATCTTCATCAGAAGGTTGGATACTGGATGATAAAACTTTTCAATTGCTGTCAACTTGTAACAGTAATCACTTTAATTCATACTAATACTAACTGAAGTATCTATCTGTTGCTCTGCCTGATTCCATTGTGAGGAAGAAAATACTTTTCCCAGAATAAACTGATCTGATCGCTTTGTAATCTCCTCACTACTGGCTAAGTCAAACTTTGATTGACTCCCTCTCCCTTCTGCAGGGCGGAACACCAAATTTTTCTCAATGCCTTCCTTTATGGAGGGCAGCGCCCCTGAAACTGCCTGGTTTCAACTCCCAGAACAAGAGGTCTCCAAGCCAGTTGCTTGGTATGTGCCCCCACGACTTTCCTGTTTCTTTGTTTGTGTTTTCTCCCCTCCCACAATCACCATTAGATTGTAAGCTTCTTGAGGGCAAGAACTGCCTTTTCTTTATATTAACTATAATCCCCAAACCTGGAATAAATGGATATCCATTCATGGGATGATGGGTAAAGGAGTTGTGATATATGAAGGTCATCAAATGGTATCATATCATAAAAATTCATGAATATAAAGTATTCTGAGAAACATGGGGAGGCCTGTATGAATTGATGCAGTCAAGTAACCAAGAGAAGGCAACAATATTTACTATGAACATAACAAAAAATAGATGTAAGACAACATAAAAACTTAAAAAAAAAAAGCGCCAAGTAATTGCAATGACACAAAGACTAAAAGGAGAAAG
Source organism: Myrmecobius fasciatus (assembly GCA_023553655.1). Classification (NCBI taxonomy): domain Eukaryota; kingdom Metazoa; phylum Chordata; class Mammalia; order Dasyuromorphia; family Myrmecobiidae; genus Myrmecobius; species Myrmecobius fasciatus. The sequence goes on along the minus strand of JAJPUD010000166.1, from coordinate 18,478 downwards.
GAAAATTAAAAAAAACAAAAAAAAACCAAAAAGACTTAACGAATTCACCTTATTGTCCCTTAAAACCATCTTGTTCCTTCTTTCCTCTTCCCATCCTCCACTCTCCCAAATGAATGTTCTCCTCTTCCACCTGTTCTAATCTGACTCATCTTTGGAGGCCCCATTCAAACCCCGCCTCTTCCAAGAATCCTCCCTGATCACTTAACTTTCCCAGCTCTCACATTCTCTGAACTCCGATGGCATTCATCATTTGCCCCACATAATTTCACTCTTACATTATATAATGCTTTATATTGTTTCAGCAATCTTACTCTCACTTCCCCATCAAACACTGTAAGGCTTTTTAAGGCCAGGGATTATGCTTTGTTTCTATTGTATTCACCTTATCATTTTAATATACTTAACACAGAGGAGATGTCTATTTCCATGTCTTTCTGTTGAATGCTCAGCAAAAATGGATGCAAAGTATAACCATCTCTTCTGGAATTGTTAATGTTTCATCTCCATCACTACCTTTCTTCCCTGTATCTGCCTTCACCCCCAGCTTATTCCTCTAGGAGCTATGTCTTGTGAAAAAATATTTTTAATATATTTTTAAAGAGAAGCAAGCAGTTCAACAAAACTAACAAACCAACTCAGCCTGACAGGATATGTGATTTTTCCAGACCCATAGTCTCCTACTTGTGCAAATTGAAGGAAGGAGGCCCATTTTCTTATCTTTTTTATGGGAAGACAAATTTGGTCATGAAATCACGTAGTATTCTGCTCTTATTCCTTATGTGTAGTGTTTTCCTGTTTTTTAAATTCACCCTGAATAGTTTTCCCATATGTCTCTGAATTTTTTCACATTCATCATTTCTTGTGGCACAGTAATATTCCATTACATTCATGTACAATTTCTCTAAGCATTACCCAATCAATAATAACATCTTTAAACTCTGCATTTAAATCTCATGTAACTGAGCTAGAAAGAAGAGCACAGACATCATTTAGACCTGGGATTCTTAACTTGGTTTGTGTTATGGATTCCTTCAGAAGTCTGGAGAAAAATAATAACAAGAATAACAATAGTAATGATCCTGATAGTGATAATAATGGCTAACATTTATACAGCATTTTTTTTTTTTTTACAATCTGTCCAGCATTATGTCTTTTGGTGAAGCTTATAGACCCCTTCTCAAAATGTTTTTTATAAATCAATTTTTAAAAAATCAATCAATCTAAAAAACAGATTTATGAAATCCAGGTTTAACAGCCCCAATCTAGACCAACTTTCTCCCAAAACCAATGATGACACTGCTCATAGGGGCAGAGTTGGCCCTGTAGGCCTCCCTCCCAACTGCAACTGCTTCCCACCTTAAATGCCAGTTTCTCAAGGACAGATCTTTCAGTAAGCATCTGATGGGAAGCTAATGCAAAACTTATTAGTTACTTTAAAATCTAAGATCAGCTGAATCCATGATTACTTAACAATGAATGAGCATAATAAACCCAAGTAATAATAAATAAGAGAAAAAACAAAACAATCTCAATCACAAAGCAGTCAAGGTTTAACAACATAAAAGCCTGCAGGCTGCCATGTCCATGAAAGTTCATATTCTAATAAGCCCGTGCAATCACAATGTCATTTCCATGTATATGCCATAAAACTGCCAAATGCCAAAAAGATGAGGCCATTTATGAAGTGATGTGAAAAAACACCACAAAAAAGCATCAGCAAGAGTGTAGCCAGAATGGAATTTCTTCCCGAATCAGAGAAGACAGGGTAGGTAACTCAATTCTTACTGAAATATGGACAAATCAAGCTGAATGAATAAAACCCTTGTAAGGTTTGGAGTTGTGTATATGTTGGGCTTTTTTTTTTTTTTTTTTTTAAAATTTAAGGGGAACTTAATAATGGAGAGATTGTTCACAGGAAAGATTGATTTCTACCTTTTTCTCTCAGCTCCCACCTCAACCCCCAACCCATACACCATATAAAGACTTGGTTTAAAATACATACATATATATATAAATATAAAATACTTTTAACCTTAAGTTCTAGAGCCTGAAAGGACTAAGTAAGCTATGATAAATGGGGGGGAGAAGGGGGAAGAGGAGAATTAAAATTTCTAGGTCATATTATTCAAATCACATCTCATAATGATTCATTGATAATCATGACACTTTTTTTTCCCCTAGGAGGAGGGGGTACAGGACATGCAAAAATGTGTTTTCTGGCTTTTCCCTGGCTCCTTACAATTAGCTACCACAAGTCAATACAGCAGGGTTATAACTTCCTGTCTCATTGCACCCCCTCCCCAAATGAATAGCGCAGGGTTATAACTTCCTGAAAGGCTGGAAGACAAGCTCTCCTACTGTAAACATAGCAACCCAGTGTTAACCTTAGTGAAATTTAAGTGCTCGCTCTAGTCAACTACAGACAGAAAGAATTTTCTGGGAAAGAAGAAAAGACTCTCTTCTTTCTACCTAGAACTGGGGACCAAGAGTTATTTGTTTTAAGCATTTTAAAAAAAAATTTAAAAACAGTAAATGTTTTTAGAGACGGGCAGAAACTCTGCTATTGATATCTAACTATCCCCCCAAACCAGGCTTTGTCTGCCCTGTTAATATCCTAGCCAGCAGGCCTGAAAACATCCCTAGAGGTGCTTCTGATGGTAAACATGTCCAGCAGGAAAATGGAGGACTCAGGCACCCCATTTACCAGCAAGGTACCTCAGAGCAGGAAACAGCTGGGAAAAAATACTCTTTGCTGCTCCTACAGCAGTCTGAAGCGCACATATACACAGCCAGCATGGGCTACTTGGGCCTAATGCTAGACTCGGGGCCTTCTTGGGAGGTTGTTTTTGGAGGGGCTGTTGCAATCTGGGAAGGAGGCAGCGCCTGACTGACAACCGGGGAGATGGCAGTGTGTGCCAGGTCCTGGGAAACAGCAGTGAGTGAGCTAAGCCAATTGCATCAGAGGTCACAGGGCTGTCACAAGGAGCAAACGAGGTCACCGAGGCCTTCCAGGTGCCAAGGGGCCCACAGCCTGGCTCAGCTCCCCGTGGCTGCAGGTCAACTGGGGTTAAGTGACTGGCCCAGGGTCACACAGCCAGGAAGTGTTAAGTGTCTGAGGCCAGATTTGAACTCAGGTCCTCCTGACTTCAGGGCTGGTGCTCTATCCCCTGAGCCACCTAACTGCCCCCAGTTCCAATGATCTTGTGATGAAGAGAGCCATCTATACCCAGAGAGAGGATTGTGGGAACTGAGTATAGATCACAATATAACATTCTCACCCTTTTTGTTGTCGTTTGCTTGTGTTTTATTTTCTCTCATTTTTTAACCTTTTTGATTTGATTTTTCTTATGCAGTAAAATAGTTATAAATATGTATGTATATGTTGCACTTGACATATTTTCACTTCTTCTGATCTTTTGCCTCATTCCATCAATTTTTATGTTTTTACATGCAGAAAGGCTCCTGGCAAAAATTCTTATAATCTATGTTTTACAACACCACCAAGGAAAACAACTTTGAAATACTTTTTTTAAAAAATTTAATTTTTTATGGTATATGAATGTTATGGAATATTATTGTTCTGTAAGAAATGACCAGCAAGATGATTTCAGAGAGGCCTGGAGAGACTTACATGAACTGATGCTGAGTGAAATGAGCAGAACCAGGAGATCATTATACACGGCAACAACAGTACTATATGACGATCAATTCTGATGGACATGGCTCTCTTCAACAAGGAAATGTTTCAAACCACCTCCAATTGTTCACTGAAGAAAGCCATATACACCCAGAGAGAGGGATGCGAAATGTGGACCACAACATAACATTCTCATACTCCTTGATTGATGTTTGCTTACATTGTGTTTCCTTTATCTGATATATCGTTTGTGTAGATAAGATTTTTCTTGCACACCAATGATAAGTTTGGAAATATGTATACATATATTCGATTTGCCAATATTTTAACATAATTAACATGTAGTGGATATCCTGCCATCTAGGGGAGGGGTGGGGAGTTGGGGGGAAAAATTTGTAACGGAAAGCTATGTAAGGGTTATCGTTGAAGAATTACCCACACATATGTTATGCAAATAAAATAAAAATTTAAAAAAATAAATAAATAAATAAATAAATTTTCATCTTCAAGGAAAAAAAAAATTTAATTTTTAAGGCTTTTTATTTTCAAAACATAGGCACAGATAATTTGTCAACACTGACCCTTGCATAGCCTTGCATTTCAGATTTTCCTCTCCTCCCCCTTCCCCCCTCCCCTAAATGGCAAGCAATCTAACATGTTATACATGTTAAAATATGTTAAATCAAATATATGTATACATATTTATACAATTCTCTTGCACAAGAAAAATCAGATCAAAAAAGGGAAGTAAATGAGTAAGAAAACAAAATGCAAGTGAAAAACAACAAAAAGAATGAGAATGTTATGTTGTGATCCACACTCAGTTCCCATAGTGCTCTCTCTGGCCTGAATCATCACAATGTTGAGAAGAACCATGTCCATCAGAATTGATCATCATATAGTATTGTTGTTGCTGTGTACAATGATCTCCTGGTTCTGCTCATTTCACTCAGCATCAGTTCATGTCAGTCTTTCCAAGCCCCTTTGAAATCATTCTGCTGGTCGTTTCTTATAGAATAATATTGAAATACTTTTTTTAAAAAACTCAATGCAATAGCCAATCACAACTTCTGGAGACTGATGATTCTCACTTCTCAATGAAGAGGTGAAGGACTATGAACACATATGTTTTCAGTCAACTATTACAAAATATGAATTAATTTGCCTGAACATACTTTTGATATGAGACACCTGGGGAACAACAGGAGGAATGAGAGTTTAGGAGTATAAAAGTTTAGGAGTAAAGACAGTGATGGAAAAGAGCATCAATAAAACATTTACACATACACAAATATGAAGAATTCCTGAAGGAAGCACAGATTTAAAGTGCAATGTTGGTGCTACTCTGTTAAATTTAATATACATTTTAAATAAACAACTTGTCATTCATATTTTCTGTCCTTCGTACACAGAAATGTTTTCATTTGTGGATTTTCTAGTTCATAATTTTAAAAAAATAATTAAGAAGCAGTGCTCCATAAATGTTAATGACCTACACCATCAAATAGTTTTCTTCCTGCCTTTTTAAAGAAGAAATTCTAAGATAATTTAAAACTATTTTCCCACCAATACAGCATTCTTTGATGTAAAAGGTGATGGAGAGCCAAAGCAATTCCAATAGACTTTCAACAGAAAATGCCACCTATATCCAGATAAAGAACTATGGAAATTGACTATAGAGCAACACATGCTATGTTCATTTCTTTTTTTTTTTCTCTTTCCCTTTTGCTGATTTTTCTCTCCCAACATGATTCATAAAGCAATGTGTATTGAAAAAAAAAATTTTTTTTTTTAAAGTGATGGGAGAGAAGAAAGACTTCCTTTAAGTATTTGGGAAGTTTTAACCCTTTTCCTCCAATACCTGATAGCCCAAGTAACCACCACTCACCACCATTCAGAGGGGTCTTTCCCATCTCCTTTCCTCTTTGGGAACTAATTCACCCAAGCAACATATAAGTTAAAGCAGATGATCATGAAGATATAGATCCTCAAAACAACTCTGTGAGACAGATACTAGAAATGCTACTATTAATACTTTACAGATGGGAAAATAGAAGTGTAGGTGGATTAAGTGACTTTTTTCAAGGAGACAGTACTGGAGAGTGACAGAATTCAAGGTCAGTATCTTTCTAATACATTATGCCAATAGAAATTCAGCATGTAAAGATTGGGCTTTTCCTTTGGGGCATTAAACTCTTCTGAGATGAAGGATTAGGGAGTCCCATCTCAATTTCTGGTCTGTGGGGTAACACTAGACATCCAAAACATGAGAACTGGAAAGAACCTTAACTCGGGAGATGGGAGAGAGTACTGGGAAAAGAGACTGGTCATCCTGGAATTAAAGGAAGAAATGAAGTTAAAATGCTGATCAGGCTACTAATTACCTTAGGAAAGTAATTTATTTAACCTTTTGAACCCAGTATGTTCATTTCTAAAATTTACATTTAACAATCTTATTGCCTATATATCAAATTGGCTATTGTGATAGAAAAAGAAAATGACATATACTGTAGAGATGTGGAAAAATTGGGATACTAATGACCTAGAAGAACAACTTGGAGGTAGGTCCAAAGAACTATAAAATCACATATATCTTTTGATCAAACAAGGTCTGTATCCCAAAGAGATCAGAGAAAAGGAACAATTTGTATAAAATACATATAGCAGCTCTTTTTGTGGTGGTAAAAGATTGGAAATTGAAGGGATGCCCATCAACTGAGGAATGGCTGAACAAGTTGTGGGATATATTGATAATGGAATATTATTTTGCCATAAGATATGACAACATGGGGCAGCTAGGTGCCGCAGTGGATAAAGCACCAGCCCTGAAGTCAGGAGGACCTGAGTTCAAATTTGGTCTCAGACACTTAACATTCCCTAGCTGCGTGACCCTGGGCAAGTCACTTAACCCCAATTGCCTCAACGGAAAAAAAAAAAAAAAAAAGATATGACAACAGAATGGTTTTAGAAAACTCAGGACTCATATGAATTGATGCAAAGTGAAGTAAACAGAACCAACAGAACAATGTTCATACTTGGCAACAATACTATAACAACAATCAACTTGAAAAACTTAGCAACATTGATCAAAGCAATTCCAAAGGATTCTTGATAGAAAATGTCAAATGTCTCCAAAGAGATTGATGACACTGAGTGAAGCGTATTTTTTTCACTTACTTTATTTTTATTGTCTTTTATTTTTGGCAACATGAACACTATGGAATACACTATGTGTATTATTTGCTTTTTCAATAGATGGGGGAGTGGCTGGAGGTTAGGAAAGAATAAATTGAATTTTTTTTATTTTTAATGAATGTTAAAGGGCATACTCATTTAGGTACTATCTGATCCACATCCCCATACTCCAAATAACAATGGAGTACTCACTACCTATAGTTTTATGCACTTAGGACAGTTCTACTTTTCAGGAATTTTTTTCCCTCTATATTAAGCCCAAAATTTTATCTTTCTTTAACTTCTGCCTATTGATTCTAATTCTCCTTTCTAAGACTATGTGAAACACATGAAATGCTTTTTACACACACCAGTCCCAATATTTGAAGCCCACAATCAAGTCAGAAAGTCATGTCTTATCCAAGCAAAACATTCTCAGTTACTTTAACTGATCCTCACACAACAGCCTTTCATGCCCCCTCACTATCTTCATCTGAATTCATTTCAGTTGACTAATGCCCCTCCTAAAAGGGAGGACTCCCAACTTAACTGTACTCCAGACTCTATTCATCTAAAGTAAAATATATAATTCATACATTACATACAGACATAATTGGGAAAAAAAAAACAAAACCAAAAAACCTCTCGCCCTACACGCAAAAAAAGGTTTCTACTCTCTAAGAGTTTATATTCTATTGGGGGGAGAGAGATGTGCAGGGAAGAACATTTACATGGGATAAGAAAACACAATTCCTTTATTATTATCATAAATTATTCATTTTCTCATTCTGATTTGATCCAAGCTAGTCATCTTCCATATATGAACTTATTTCTATTAATATACCATAAGATTATTAACTTATTCATAGATTTATTAAACTTATTAAAAATTAAGCTTATTAACTTTTCAGGTTGCCATATCATATTTATTCACTCCTCAATCCACAAAGCTCTCCAGGGCCTTTGCATAAAAACTCCATCTAGCTCCATGTCCTCCATCCTGTACTTATTCAGCTGCTTTTTTTGAATGTAAGTGCAAGAATTTACATTTATTTTATAGTAAACATGGAATGTTTAAATGTATAATTCACAAACTACAGTTATCCCTTAACTTTATATTTGTAACTTAGCCTATCTTTTCCAATCTTCAAATGTTAAGGCTCTCTCTATAAACTTATCTCCAACAAAGCTTATTCCTATTAAGTGGTTAGTAACTGGAAAAACACTATAAGAGGTTTCCTCTATCTGTGGGGTTCTTCCTTCTATCATTGCTATTTTTTGGGGGGGGGAAGAAAAGGCAATATCAATATAACTTTGACTCCTCGAAATAATTAATAGGACCATAGATCCTTGAAACTAGTGAACTCTCAGGATGCTCAAGTTTATTTTTCAAAAGCAGTGATGATTTTGAGCCATCTGTGCCTTCCCCCTCAGTTCCTCATATACCCTAAGACCCTCAGCTACTCATCTGTTAGCTATTGAGCTCAAGTGCAATTCACAGTACTGGAACAGAGGACAGGTAACAAGGGTAGAAACTGTGACTTTGGTCATGGACCACAGGCAATGAAATTACCTAGCACAATATAAATCATGATGCATGCTGAACACTAAGCCCATTGAGACATGAAAATCTCACTTAGACCTTCCCACAGTCCTTTTCCTTTATTAAAAAAAAAAAAAAAATTTAAAAAGTTAGACCTGAGGCTTTTGACCATGAGATTCATGGAACAAAGGTGTTTGAACTTCAGCAAATCACCTACCCCCTTCTAAGCCTGTTTCCTCATCTGTAAAATAGGAATAGTTTATTGCAATATTGTAATGAAGAGTCAATCAGTTACAGGCATTCTAATTAAGGCTATATAAATATAAGGTAGTGAGGTGGAGGTGTGGGAGAGGAAGGTGGAGTCCAAGATTTACATGAAATAAAAAAATAAATGTTCTTAACTGCTTCTTATCATTGACTTTCTCCTTCTGATTTAATTTTTCACACAAACATGTGGGTCCCTTTCCCTCCTTTATGATCTCTTTGGGATAGAGGCCCAGTAGAAATACTGCTGGATCAAAGAGTACTCATAGTCCGATAGCCCTTTGGGCATAGTTCCAAATTTGATTTAATTTTTCAAGAACTCAACCTTGGGTTTCTTTCAAAACTTTCAAGTTTTCCCACCAGGAAATTTCTCCTGCACAAATGTCATGAGCTTTCTTAGAATGCTGGGATGAGCTGATGACAACTGGGAATCCATTAATTCATTTAATCATCTACGTAACTGGGAATCCTTAAAAAAAAAAAAATCTATTTTTTCTATTTATTTGATTTTTTTTTAATTTATCTATTTATTTATTCATGTCCACAACCACCTCCTGCTCAGTCCAGCTCCAAGCTGGAGTGACTCAGAGACCACAGCAGCTGCTCTTGGGTCTGCAGGAGATAAGCCTGCAGGGGGGTCAGTTCAGTTCCTAGTAATCAGGTCAGGCTGACCCTCTCCCACTTGCCAGGGAGCCTCTCCAGGGTGGGGCACCCCTGCCTGTTGGTGGTCAGGGGGAGGGGAACTGGGTCTAACAACCACACATCCAACCCCAGGATAATTGGCTCAGAAAAAGAGCTAGAGCTCTGGGCCGGCCCAATACCTTTCATGTGGCTAAAATTAAAAAGAGGGAAAACTTGCTGAAGAAACAATCCAGTTCAGAAGATTCCCACCATGGCAAATTGGAAACAGTGGCCCAGAGAAGGTCCCCACAGAGCACGACAGGATTCATTCGACTTCAACAAAGTAACACCAAGTCCTAGAGGGAAGGACCAAGGGAGCCCTCCACATCTGGCCCTTAGAAGCCCCATCCCCTTCCAGACATAAATCAGAGTGGAGTGGGGCCTTTGTCTGCTTCTTGCCAGCTCCCGGCTCCCACATCCCGACATTTGACGCACAATTTTTAGAAGCTGTGGAAGCATAAAGACTCTGGGGACAGGATCGGTGAATGAAACCCTTATCCCTTTATTATGTTTCACTAGACTTAATGACTCATTAAAGTACCAAGAATGATTAGTATTCTCTATGATTTAAAAAAAATAAAAAACACTAAAGAAAGCAAAGATTTTGGAATTGCTCAACCCCATCAGTTCAACTGGACAAATAGTTATTAAATGCCCACTTACAAAGCACTAAGATGAACCCTGGGATATGAAGTCAAAAAACCAAAAAGAGTCCTTGTTTTTGGCCAGCGCAAGGCAGTGGGCAGAAAGTACACTGAGCTGGAATTCTAGAAGCTAGAGTTGAAGTCCCAGCAAACTAGAATGTGAGCAAAATGTTTCCCTACGTGTAAAAAGAGGGAGGGTGAGCAAGATCTAAATCTATTTTGTGCTCCCTTTGGCAGTCTAGTAAAACTAAAGACCCCTCCTCAAAATGTTTTTAAAATGTTTAAAACAATATACATAGCATTATCAAGGAAACCAAGTTAGTGAAAAATAAAGATATAATTCTCTTTTCTACCTAAGTCCAGAGACCCCCCACAGCCTACTGCACTACATGGCATTTAAGGTCCCTCAACAATCTACAAAGTTCTCCAAAGATGGATGCTTCTCCTCCCATCCCCCACCTCCTAAGATTGCTTGGGTAGGGTACAAATGCATTATCTCTAATGCAAATTATGTACCAATGGAATGCTTTTGAAAACTCACCCAGACTGGATTTTATTTTCTCCCAGTCAATTGTATGTTAGTGGAGTTTTATACATACCACAGACTTCAATGACTTCAGACTTATTCAAGGATAAAAACAGGGTGAGAAGGGATGGGGAGGGCAAACACAGGAGCCTCCAGGAATCTGCTCCCTTCATTAACTTAAGCATTCCACAGACCAATGTTCCCTCAAGTCTTCTTCCTTCTACATCTTTCGTAAGGATGATTGAGGGCCATCATATCTACACAAATATCCTAGGAGTCTACACTGGAAGTCTGGAGAATGCCCCTTCCTAGTGGGTCAGGGGGTGGGGGGTGAGGGGGAGAGAAGAGAAGAGAAGGGGAGAGACCAGACTAAACATTGGCCCCCAAAGCAGAGAATCAACACCAGGAGCTGAAAGTGATTCACACCTCAGATTTTTTGGAACAGCAGATTTCCAAAAGTAGAACTGCAAACATTTAATGGAGGTTCTTAGAAAGGCACAGATTCTTGACAATCCGTGTATTTAAATTTGGGGTTCAGAAAAATATTAGCAATATATTTCTGTGTCTCTACAGTGAATCAATAATCTTCTTTTTGGTCTGAAATTTTTCCACAAAAAGTAAATGGAATCATAGAACACTAAATAACTTGGAAGGGAAACAGAGTCAATTAGACCAAAGACTTCATTGACATACTAGGAAGCTAAGACCTAGGGAGATCAACGCATGGGTAGTATGCATTTGAGACAGAATTTGAACACAGGACCTGTTCCTTTTTTCAATTCCATTACATTTTGTAGATGAGGAAACTGAAACCCAAAGAACAAAAATAATTTGTTCATGGTTAATAAGTGGCAAAAGCAAGGTTCAAACTTAGGTCCCTGGTTACCATATCCAAGATTACTGCTGCATCAATCCATCTATCTATACATATGCACACACAAACATTAATTATTACCTTCTCAGCAACCCTTTAAGAGAGAACAGCCTTTCCATTTTATAATATTCTTAATTACTAAAGGGATGTATTCTTTATTTTCAATTGGTGTCATGAAGCAACCTCACCTGTACTACTCATTTGGGCATTTGGTTACTTTATTTTGGGTAAGCACAATGGTTGTTAGTGTCTAACTTGGAGATCTTCAGTAAATCATTTAACCTGTCGATGCTCCCAGGAAATTTACTAAGATTTATCTATCTGGGCAGAGGGTTTTCTTACTGGGAGCTCCTTCCATCAATGAAATAATGGCAAGCCCTGTTCCATTTCATTTAGGCAAGTTAATACAATTTACCAACTATAATCCTTCAGTAAAAGCCCTTATTTACCATTTGGTCCAGTGTAAATGATTTGGCCAAAGTCATACTGAAAATATACAATAAAGCCAAGATTTGAATTTTAGTCATCAGCACCCAGGGAGTCTCTACTCTAATGACATCTCTCTAAAAGTCTTGTAGAGGGAGTACTTCTGTACTCAATTATATTATCCACCCCTGCCATTCCCACTCATGTGCGTGAGTTATTACTCTGAGAGGAAGCAAATGTATCCCTGACACTGAGTAGCTGCTTTGTAAATGTTAATGGACTAAAAAAGACTTTAGAGTTAGAGGCCTTGGGTTCAAATCCTCATTTTTACTACTTATTAATCTCTGTGGCTTTGGTTAAATCACTTTACCTCCATGGGTCTCAGCTTCCACTTCCCTAAGATAAGAAGGTTGGAATGACAAAAAAATATGGAGTCCATGTTGGATTCTAGAAACATTTTTTGACCAAAGTGACTGAAATGTCCACACTCTGAGAATCTACCACTTAATATATGCCCCTAGGACATTTAAGGTTATGAGAAAGTCCCAAATATATTAAAATATTCCCTGAAGCATGTTTTTTGATAGCAAAAAACTATAAAGTATAGAGGGGCTCATCAATTGGGGAATGGCTAAGCAAACCATGGTACATGAATGAAATGGAATATGATTGTATTGTGAGAAACAAAGAAAATTTAGAATCCAGATAAGTACCAACAAAATAAAGATGAGCACAACCAGGGGAAACAAAACAAAGAAAATGATAGAGTGACTATAACAAAACCCCAAAGAAATGAAGAGAAACTGAGTCCCATGTAACTACCAACTTTGGTCCCAGACAGGAGAGGGGGGACCATGATTTCAGGGCACTGCATATATTACCAGTCAAAAGCAATGTGTCAGTTGGTTTTGCTGAACCAAAATCTTTTTTTCTTTTGTTTTTTTTCTTTTAAAGTCCTTCTTACAAGGGGGAAGGCATCCTAAAAGCAGGATGCAAAAAGGAAAAGGTACCAATTTGTTGCTGTTGTTTCTTAAGAGGGTTTGACTCCATGGCCTCCCAGGTTCCCCTCCGATGCAAATTCTATGGCCTACCCCAGAGCTGTCCAAGCCAAATATTAAATGGCCTTAGGTGAACTGTGCCCTGATGAACAGAACATCTTGGCGGCCACTCTCTTGCTCAGCGGTAGGCAAATGATGGACACGTATCCCCTGGGGCCAGTTTCAATGCTAAGGCAAATTTTCTCTAGTGGTATCCAATCTTCCAATTTCTGCCAAGAAACACAACTGGCCCTACCAGTCTTGGTGGTTATCTCCACCAGGGATCTCAATAGGTCTTTGTTGTGCAATTTCTCTGGGTCTCCTGTGCCCACAGACACAAAACTTCTCCCCTGAGTTATCGATCGGGTCCTGGCCTGACAACTCAACCTTCTCTCACAGTTCTAAGAACTGTGGTCCTCAGGAAGCCTGATGACAACCAAAAGTCTCCGAGAAAGAAAGAAAAAAAAAAAAAAGCTCCTATGGCTTTCTTCCCCCTCACAATGTTGTTCTTTCAAGGCTCAACTCCATTCCCACGTCCTTCCTGAAGATTCCTCTGATCACTCTTAACTTTTGCTTGTTTCTTTCATTTCTCAAGATCAACTGGGTTGATCTGAGCCCACAAACTAGCTTTTGATTATATTCTTTCTTCCATGTTCAAAAGATATTTTTCCTTCCCCATGTTATACCTTAAGTGCTTTCCACTGGGAAACAAAGTCCCCTGAAGAAAAGATTAATGTTTAATATGGCCTTCTGATAAAATGAAATAATATATGGGAAATTGCTTTATAATAATGCAGTGTTATGCAAATTACACAATACTGTTTTTATACATACCACAGCATGAATGCTGAGCATGCTCAACTCTTTCCACTTTAGCATCCCATATTCTGGGGGATGGATCAGTATGTGTTTTGTGTTATACATTTTAAAAACATTTTGAGGAGAGTTCTTTAGGTTTCACTACACTGCCAAAGGAGGCACAAAATAGATTTGAATCCCCCTTCTCTAGCTGATCCCTCTCATTTTACATGTAAGGTAACTAAGATCCAGAGAGATCATGTAATTTTGCTCACGTTTATTAGGCATCTACAGAATATTAGGCATTCACGTAAGTATTATGATACAAAGAAGGCAAAAACAGCATGTCCCTGCCATTGCGGAAATGGCATGTTAAGGGGGGAAAACACTATGCAAACAAATATTTGTGCACACACATGTATGTGTGTGTGTGTGTGTGCATATATATAAATATATATATGCACACACACACACACACACACACACACACAAATATAAAATACACATATATATAAAAGAGTCAGAAGGAAGGGATAGGGTGCAGAGACATTAGTATTTCTATCAGAAATGTACTTTTACCTACATGATCTCATCTCATCCAACAACCCTGTGAAAAAGGCAGGGACAATGTTTTCTTCCTGATTTTATAGATGAGAAAACTGAAGTTTGGAGGCAGAAAATAACCTGGCCAAGATCACAGTGCTAATCAAGATTACAGTATTAATAAAGTAGGCTGAAAAGCCACATCTTCTTGACTCCAGATCCATCCTTGGATAGGTTTAATGTTTAAACCAAAGCTCGTGAGAATACTTTAACAATTCTAGCCTCCACAATCGAGTCATCTTTCTTCAACTCAATTCTTATACTTATTCAAATGCATATACTTTCAGAAAAATAATTAATTTCAGTATAGCTAAATGCAAAATTACACACTTAGACTCAAACAATCAATGTCCCAAATATAGGACAAGAGAGGTATGGCTTAACAAAAATTCTTATGAAAAAGGTAAGAGGATTTTAGTAGACTAAAGTCAAAATGTATTTTTAACAGTGTTTTCACTAACAAATTCAATCCTAGGCTGCACTAAGAGATAAAATGTCAATTAGAAAATAATTTCAGGTACATGCCGGGTATGTTTTACACATTTAAAGGGCTTTCATAATGAGGAGACATTAGATTTGTCCTGTTTGGCTAATCAGAACTGAGAACAATGAGGTGGAAGAAGTCTTATAGAAAGAGGTTAAGACTGGTTGTAAGGTAGCCAGGTGGCCCAGTGGATCGGAGAGCCAGGCTTGGAATCAGGAATTAAGAGTAATCTTAATGAATTTAAGTCTGGTTTCAGACAGTTAGCTGGGAGATCTCCAGCAACACACTTGACTTTGTTTGCCTCAGTTTCCTCAATTAGCTGAAGAAGGAAATGGCAAACCACTCCAGTATCTTGGCTAAGAAAACCCCAAATAGGGCCACAGAGACTTAGACTCAAAGCCTGAATAACAACAAGAACAGTCATGTTCTTAAAGAGATCATGGATTTATTAAAATATAAACTCCTTGGGGGACTCAGAAAGGGAGACTTTCATTCTTTGTGTTAGGGCCAAGCACAGTGCCTGACATATAATAGTTGCATTAAAAAAAAATTGCTAATTGAGGGTCCTTTCAACTCTGAAATTAATTGATTTTGTGAGCTTGTTAATAGAAAGGAGAAGGCAAATTTTTTAAAAATGTAGGCATACTTAACACACTGTTCATAGAGCTGTGAACTGATATAACCATTATGGAGAACAACTTGGAACTATGCCCAAAGTACTATAAAACTGAGCAAACCCTTTGACCCAGCCATACCACTCTTAGGTCTGGATCCCAAAGAGATCATAAAAAGGGAAAAGGACCTACAGATGCAAAAAATATTTATAGCATCTCTTTTTTTGTGGTGACAAAAAAATTGGAAACCGAGGGGATGCCCATCAATTGGGGAACAGCTGGACAAATTGTGGTATATAACTGCAATGGAATACTATTGTGCTATAAGAAATGATGAAGGGAAGAGTTATAGGAAAAGTTTTATGAGTTGAAGTGAAATGAACAAAACTAGAAGAACATTGTACATATAACAGCAATATTGTAGTGATGATTAACTGTGAACGCCTTAGCTATTCTGAAAAAAAAACAATAATCTACAACAATTCTAAGATGAAAAATGAGACAAATGATGAATGCTGAATGTAGCTCAAGGTCTATTATTTCCTTTCTTTCTTTTTTTATTATTTCTTAGTTTCTTCTCCCCCGCAATGTGACCAATATGGAAAAATGTTCTGTATGACTTAATATGTACAACAATCACCAAATTTCTTGCCTTCTCAGTGGGTGAGGGGAAAGTGGAAGTAGGGAGGAAATTTGGAACTGAAAATAAAAATTTCTAAATTTTTTTTTAAATTTTAAATTAAAAAATTACTTTTCATCTCTTTGGTTTTTCTATCACCTAGATTTCCCTCTCAATTCCTCCCATCTCCCAGAGTTATTCTTCATAATAAATAATTTTTCAAAAAAAAAAAATCAAAATAATTAATACATTGAAAAAAAAATCCTGACATTCAATATTCCAAATAAAATCTTCTCTACTATCTATCAAGACCATAGTAGATAGCCTTGTTGTTTCTTAAAGAGAACTAATTCAATTTTTAAAAGGAGAGAATCAAGACCAATTATTTAATTGCTATATAGGTACAAGAATTCCTCTTTTCTTTCATTTAAATACCTGGCACATCATAGGCACCCAATAAATGTTTACTGACTACTATTGAAGAGTCATAGACCCCATCTACTTGTGGAATCATGATTTGTTAGTTATTTTATTTGACTTAAATTCTTGAAAACAATTATCATGACGGCTTTGCTAAGCTAATAGAATATTTGTAAAATTCCTAGGCTGGCATTAAAATTTTCTGCAATTTGGCCCTAAACAACCTTCTAACTTTGTTATAAAGCAACTCTACTCCAGCCATGCTCATCATAGTTCTCAAAATCAGCTTCACAGATTCCAATTTACAAGTATTTTCTACACTAAGAAAACCAGTCCCCACCTATCCTACACATTCTTCAGGGGTCATTTAAAATCCTCCTTCCTTACTGAAGCCCTCTCACTTCACTCCAGCCCACAATTATCTCACCTTTGAAACCCATAACATTAGTGAACTATGTGGTGATATCTCCTAGATTAGAAGCTCCTAAATTTTTCCTTATCTTTCCCAACGACAACATGAGTTCATTGAGAACTTTCTCATACTTCTCTGTAAATCAGTCTTTCTGTAAGAGACACTAGCAATAGGAGGACGTGGAAGGGGAGCTGTTGAGAGAGTCAAGTAAGATAATATATGTAAAGTGCTTTGCAAATCTTAATGCCCCACACACACACCCCATGGAAGAATCAGCAGATACCAAATGATAAAACTAACCTAAAATAATCTAGTGTTTTAGCAGCATGAGAAATTATCAAAAGCCTTTAAGTATTGCAAAAACTCTGATTTTAAAACAATTTTCTCCTTTTAAAGAATTGTGAAGAATTCTTCATTAAAGAAGAATTTTTTTCTAAAAATAAAATTATTTTCTTGCTGAAGTCCTAAGTTTTAGTTTTGTTGTTGGTGGTTTGGTTTAGTTTTTGTTTTGTTTTGTTTTTTGCTATTTGGTGACCTGACCCATGTGTATACAATTTTCAATATGGCAATTTCTGAAGAATATCTAACAGTCAGAAGAGGCCTTTAGTGAGCCCTATCCTACAGATCCAAAATGACCCTGCCCTAAAATGTCCTGACATATCAGATGTATGAACTAGGAAATTAGAAGCTTACTTACCCTTTTAAAGACCAGCATTGTATAAAAAAGAAAGAGATGAAGCAAAATCCCCTTCCTTCAATGGAAAAAGCCCTCCTCTTCTCAAGCAGCTTCTAAAGATTCCAACTGCAGCTCCCCCACAAGAAACTCAATATGGATTCTTCACCAACCCTTCTTTGGAAAAAACAATGCAAATGGCAGCAGCATGGCATCCCAGGACTCCTTCATCAGCATCCCCGCAGGCAGCTCTGTGGCTCTGTAAATCCTCCACTCTTGGAAATCCTTGATTGTAGTCCCACGAAACAGACAGAGGAAACTGTCAGGAGGCTCATCTTTTCATTTCTCTTCCAGTTGAAAGATTAGAACCAAAACCTTGAGAAGAGAAGTAGAGATTTTTGTCACACTCGCTAACATCAAGAAGGAAACAATAATTCTTCTTTCCCAATCCATACTTAGCTTTAAACTCTGACATTCTACATTCTTCAATGTGCCAGGAAAGAAATTTCCAAAAAATAGTCCTGCGCCTTTATTAGTACAAGTAGGGATGTAAGAGAAATAAGAACTAGATTTCTAATCAGAAGACCTGAAATTCAAATGCCAGCTAGAAATTGTCTAGTTTCTCACCTTTGAGATGAGGGAGTTTGACAAGATGATCACCAAGGTTACATCCAGCTTAAAGTCTATGCTACACACATACAGGGATATGGTACTAGAAATAATAATGAAGCACTATCTTATAATTGTAATAAATGACTTTTTAAAAAAATCTTCAAGACCTCCTTATAAGGTAAAGAGGGCAGAAAAACATTTAACAAGGGAGGAAACCTTGGAGTAAAGTGAATTTCTCTAAAGCTATATAGCTAGAGTGAAATCAGCAGAACCAGGAGAACATTATACACAGCAACAAGACTATACGATGATCAATTTTGATGGACATGGTTCTCTTCAACAATGATGTGATTCAAACCAGTTCCTATTGTTCAGCGATGAAGAGAGTCATATACAACCAGAGAGAGGCCTGTGGGAACTGAGTGTGGACCACAACA